>JALHBZ010000151.1:91479-153042 GCA_024340015.1 Tolypocladium ovalisporum | reverse complement strand
GGGGGGGGTGATAGAGCCCCACCCCTGGCGGTCCCAGGAGAAGGCTAGGTCGCTAGGCAGGGCCATCCAGGCACGCTTCGCCGCTGAGCGAAGTCGTCCATCGCCCAGATGCCCGCCAACCTGCAGCCCGGGCCCCCGAGTGGATGCCGTGCGGTGGTGCCGAGCTGATCTGATGCGCGACGATCCAGAAGGACTCCATGCAGGCCAACTCCGGAGACGGGTCGCTGCTTGGTTGCCATGCAGATTCACTCTACCGACATGGGTCGAGGAATGGCTCCAACGCGTGCGCCTGCGCTTATACGAGCATGTCTGCAAGAGGGCACTAATATCGCCAGGCGAGTCGCGCTGTTGTTTTCCCGAGCAGCACGACGTCAGACTCGCGGCGTTTTCACACGCGGTAAGGCGGGGCTGCCAGCAACAAGCAGCAGCATCCAGCGGCCGCTTCGCCTGGCTCGTTTCGTCCTTTCAGGGATCCGTCCCTTGACACGACTTGTAATACAGCTACCTCCAATTCTGACCCGGCACTTGCAGATCCTTCGGGCAGTGGATTCCACAGATCAACTCGATGTCGGCTTGCTGCTGCTACGTAGATGCGAGGCCTCGGAAATGATGGACAGCGACAACGACAGTGGCCATGAGAGAATCCCATTGTCTGCAGCTTGCATCACCGCGGGCCCGTGCCGGCACGTCGGTTCCTGGCAGGGGGCCCGATTGGCACCAGTCCTTTCTTGGACCGGCACAGCCCTCGTCACGGCAACGGCAGCAGCAGCATCATCGTGGGGCCCGCGGCTCCCCAGCAACACGAGCCGATCTTGGCGATGGCGAACGCCCTGCCGATGACAACAGATGCCTCCGCCTTGGTCAAGCTTCCGAAGCAGGGCTGTCGTCGTCGTGCACGGCTATCGTCCGACCCGATCCGAACCGTCTCTCATCTCGCCGTTTACACAGGTGCAAGCGAGTCGTCCCGACCTGCATCTTCGTTCCGATGTCGCAAGTGCTCGTTTGGCACACCTGACACGACTTTGTCTGGATACCTTGGTTGGCTTATCGATGCCGTGCCTGAATTGCGCGAGGGCGAGCGAACGGCGTCGTCAAAGCACCCGTAGGCATGCCGCATGTGAACTTCGTACTACCCGCTGCACGACACGCAACGTCATTCTTCGTATTCACTCCCATTGCTGGCGCACATCTGCCCTGTGATGCAGCGCCCCCTGGCCTAACTTAAAACTGCCACGGAGATGGTGCCCGGGCCCTTTTTTCCGGCCAGCATGCTCGCACTACTGGTTGGCCCGCAAACGGGCCCTATTGGAAGGCGCCACAAGCCAGATCGCGCTTGTGCAAAGCTTCCATGCACAGCCTCATTGTAGCCCCCCGTCTAATAATAGTACATACGAACTGCCAGCCTCAGGGCAACCGTCGCCGCGGGGGCCCTTGATAGTTCCCTTTTGAGGTCTACTCCGCTATCGACTCGCATCTTGATTGAGTCTCAGCCGAGACTAACGACTCCGACGACAGACGCGTGCTCCATTCTGCCTAGCTACAATCATCACGAGAGACGGCGGCGCTGACATCAACGGAGCCTCGTCGCAGCCTCACATCAGCCTTGTCCATCGCTCTCAATCGGCTCCCCAACGCAGTAATCTTGCTCTCACAACTAAAATTGTATTTTCAGGTTGGCTGGGGCTCCGCACTATTACTCTCACAAACGGCCCGGCCCTACTTGTAGACGTCCGGTCCAGGCCCCCAGTACGGCATGTCGGAAGACGGTTGCACAGCCACACGACAAGGCGTGTGTATGATGCCTGGTAGTCTAGGTATTCCCACCGCAACGAGCATTGGTTGGTGGACAGCCAGATTGGCTTGCCAGTGGTTCGGCACGATCCGGGCCACTCCAGTCATACCCCTGTGATATACTGTCAAGTTGCAGACAACGCCGTCTTGTTCTGATTACTGCGAATCGACGATGGCCCACGGCTGGGCCGGTAGCTATTATACAGTCTTGACATGGTTCCTCTCGTCACCTCGTATCGGGCGCCTCAATCGTCCATGCCCGCCCAGCAACTTTACAGCTTCTGGTACTCCAACTTGCCCTCCAGTTTCTTGGACTCGGCCACCTTGCGCACCGCCTTGTTGAAATCGTCCTGGTTGATCGAGTCGCGATAGTCCTTGATGGCAAACAGGCCCCTGGTAGGACGACGTATTAGCTTGTGGTCTTTGGGAAGCCAGCTGCGGAAATCAGTCTGAACTTACGCTTCGGTCACCACGTTTCGCAGATCGGCTCCATTGAGCCCATCGCTCATCTTCACCACGCTCTCAAAGTCGAGCTCCCCGTCGAGAACGACGCCAGAGGCGTGAATCTTGAGAACCTCCAGCCGTCCAGCCTCGTTGGGCAGCGGAATTTCAATTTTGCGGTCCAGACGACCAGCGCGTAACAAGGCGGGATCCAGCGTGTCCGGTCTGTTCGTAGCCATGATGATTTTCGTCTTGCCCAGGTAGTCGAAGCCGTCCAGTTGATTGAGCAGCTCCATCAGTGTCCGCTGAATCTCTCGATCCGCACTGGTTCCCTCCGAGAATCGTCGCCCACCAATGGCATCGATCTCATCCATGAAAATGATGCAAGGCTCGTGCTCTTTGGCGTATCCAAACATTTCGCGAATGAGTCTGGCCGACTCGCCAATATACTTGTCGACAATGGCCGAGGACACGACTGCGGAATAGTTAGCTCGGGCGTTCCAGATGGCCAAGTTTGCTGTCTTGCTCACCCTTCAGAAAGTTCGTCTCCAGACTGCTCGCCACCGCTCTCGCCAGAAGTGTCTTGCCAGTCCCAGGAGGCCCATACAGCAAGACGCCCTTGGGCGGCTTGATGCCTACTCGCAGGAACAGCTCCGGGTTTTTCAGAGGCAGCTCGATGACTTCTCTCAGCTCGCGAATCTGGTCATTTAGACCTCCAATACCGGCAAAGCTGACCTGGCCTGGATCCTCGAGCGACATGTTGTAGACCAGCGGATCGACCTCACGCGGCAGCATGCGCATGATGGTGAGCGTTGTCATGTCCAGCGCCACACGGGTACCCTGCTTCATCTTCGCCTTGTCCACCTTGGATCTGCAACCAACGACGTATCGGGGTCCAGAGGACGCCTTGACAATAACTGTGAACGCAGTGTCAGTATGCAGGGTGGTGCAGGCCAGGGCAAAGGCCTGGAAGGCGTACATCTCTCATCGTCCAGCTGCTTCAGAACTTCGCCGATGATCTGACCGACGCTTTGCAGCGCCTTGATATTGTCCTCGGTCCGATCGAACTCCTTCTGCAGGTCTTTGATCTCTAGCCGAAGGTTCTTGAGCTTTGCTTCCCACTCGCGGGACTCGATCAGCTTCGCTCGGTACGAATCGAGCGCAGCGTGGCGCTCTTCTTCGGACGCCATGTTCGAGGTGCTTGGTCTGTGAGGAGCTCAGCGGGGAGGGTAGTCGGCAGGATAGCGCGAGTCAGAGTCACCACGCGCGCCGACTTGTTTGGGATCGATGCAGGTGTCGGCGAGGTGCTGGCTTGCGCGGATGGTCGCAGTTCGACTGCGGATGGAGAGCTTACCTCACACGTTGGAGCCTACCGGCCGTGCACCTTCCAATGCCTGGACAGCCGGCAGAAAGTCGGAGAAGTGCGGACCTTGGCGCGCCAAACCGCGACTGGCGTTAACAGCCTACCCTATAGGCAGGAGCTCACTATTGATTATCACGAAATCAAATTTGTTTTGCGAATTCATCAAGAGTACGGGAGGCGATTTAGTCATTGCTGACTTCTTTCAGAGGTTGTCAGAACACGGGCTACGAAAATGACTAGGACACAAGGCTTGAATTTCTATGTATTCCTGTACATCACTCGTCCTTGTGCCACGGCACAAATGCAATTGATAATGCTCATTGCGAGCATACAGTCTCGTACAACATCAGATCATCGAACACCCATGACTTATACCGAGTCTCAGCTCTATGTAGGTGTTTCCTGGCCATGTGCTCAAGTCTGCCGTGCATCTGGCCCAAGGGTAAGCAGTCCGAGCTTTGATGCATGTAGAACATGTTCCCTCTGCCTGATGCCAGAAGACACATGCATGCAGTCGTCTATGTTGTTCATTTTTAAAATTGTAGAAATCCAAGATGCACCTCGTCAGGGCTCTTGGACCTTGCCCGTGCTTTCTCGGGATCAGTTTTGCTTTGGTATCGTCTCATCGACGGTCGTCTCATAGAGAATGTAGCGAGATCGGCCTCAGACACTGCCATGATCGTTGCGCCTGGCTCAGGAGCCATCCGTCTTGGCCTTTGGTTCTCCTTCGCCGTCAAATCCCAGACCAGCCAGCTCGCGAACAAGCTCGTTGATCTTGATGACCTTGGCAATCTGCTCGGGTAGAAGAGTCTCCCCGCCGTCCTTCTTACTCTGAAGCTCCTTGGCTTGCTTCAGCTTCTTCTTAAGAGTCCGGGCCCTCTTCTCTAGCTCCACTTCGGGATCTGCCTCTTCTGCTTGGGGCGGCTGCGTCTCCTGCTTGCCCTGGTCGGCGTCTTCACCCTCCTCGTCGACATCGCCCCCCGTGGAGGCCTTGGCTTTCTTGCGAGCCTCTCTCCTCTTTGCGTTCTTGTTGGCCGCCGACGAACTTTGCTCGGGCTCGTCATCCTTGACGCTGGCTGCGCCGGGGATGCCTATCTTCTTGCCACGCTCGCGAAACGCTTCGGCGGTGCGGTTCTTGTAGACCTCGACATCCTCCGGTGGACGGTAGCCGGGGCGGATCTTGATTGCTTTGCGGGTGCTGCCGTCGGGTCGGAGAGATTCGGGGATGTGTCGCTGCCCGCTGTTCTCGTCCGTGACGATGCCAGCATTGGTGGAGGGCTGGGAAGGCATCTTGGGCGTGGAGGGGCAGACGAAGCGAACAGAGCCGCGGTCGAGAGCGAGTCGCCCCAGCAAGGCGCCGTGCCAAACAGTCACGCAAGTGCCACGGGGGCTCACAATTGCGTTGCTGTCGTTGTGCCGAGAGATCGCTGTATTGGGGGCGCTGCGTCGCGATAGCTAGACTTTGAGAAAGTTGGGTTGCAACTGGCGACGGGCCGACGTACAGGGCGCGTGCATGTTCGGACTCCGGAGAAGCGGCCCCACCCTGGTTTCCAAGGGAATGGGCTGCCTCGGTGCTGGAACCAGCGCGGTTTTAGCCGCTGGAGAGACTGCTGGGTCCCGTCACTGGGCGCGGAGTGGTTTGTAGATGCCTTAGGTCTGGGCTACCTTATTCTGGCAAATGCACATGTAAGACACGGGAAGCGATCGCTGTCTCAAGCAAGCAGTCCTCGTGTTGCAAGATCCTGTCTTGGCCGGGCGCATTCGAACTTTCCATCCTTATTGTGACCCTTCCCCTTCGTTGAGAGCTTAATGAGTCTCAAAAGATACCTCGTACTACAACGGCTGGGAGTTCGTAGTACCAAAAGTACCGTCGCGAAAGCACCAGGCACATTGAGGGACTCAGACCACACCAATCCGGTACCTTGGAAGAGCTTATTTTGCTATGGCCGGATGCAAGCTCGCGCGTTTGTCGCAGAGTCGCGCGGAGGATCTAAAGCGACGGGCTGCAATTCAAGACACGTTGATATACTTTCAGCTCATCAATGATGCCAATGGTGCTCAAGTCGTGATGCCGTGCAGATACCGCTACGAGTAATTAAGTGCAGCCTGCGACTACGAGTAGACTGGCGTGTTGGACGTTGCTGGCCTCGCCGGTGGAGCCACAGCCAAGGGCGCAATCAACCAATCAGAGGCGCCCTAAAGTCTGCCTCAGCCCAGTCATCGCGAATTTCCCCCGGCTGCACCATTTCGAGCCTCTCCAAACCTCCAACGACAATCTCGACTAGCCAGCGCTGCGGCCCGAACCACTCTTGTCATCAACATTTCGAAGTGCTCAATCGCAAACAACCGCCACCATGGTGAGCCCTCGCGCCGTCCGAGTCCCCCGTCAACCCGGCTCATGCTAACACCGCATCTCTCAGTCCATCGGCAGCCAGCTCTACAGGCAAGTCCCGGCCATAACCGACGACCGACTCGACCACGATCCGAATGCTAACACCCTCTGAAGCGCTCTCTTCAAGCGTAACTATGCCATGCTGGCGGCAGTTTTCGGTGCCGGCTTCGCCTTCGAGATGTACGCTTGTTCCGACGACGAGATGGACGAGGAGACACTAACGTCGTCGCAGGGGCTTCAACTCTGGCATGAACAAGATCTGGGACAGCTACAACCGAGGCGTACGTCAACAAAGGGGAAATCGAGAGCCATGCGAGTGCTAACTTGGACATAGCGTCAATGGAAGGATATCCGAAGCAAATACGCCGTCGAGGTTGAGGAGGATGACGAGTAAAAGGGCCGACGTGCTGTTGCTGCAAGCTGATAGCGGAGACAACGAAGCAGTGTGTCTGTAAATGTGTACAAATCATCTGAGAATAGAGGCTGGCGTCTTGGACGTTTAGATTGTCCGATTATTACCTTGCGCAATCCCATTACCGCCACACGCAATGCGATCGTGCAGTGACATGCCCTGCTGAACAGCAGTTGCCAGCCTCTCACAGCCCATAGTAACAGCCAAAACATTTCTTCAGCGCTTCTTCAAGCCTTGAGAATGGGCTGGGCTGCCTACCTATGCAGCCGGTGGCTCCAACAGGGTCCCGGGTTGTGCGGCATGCGTTTACTGTGAGGCCCGCGAGAGCTGACGTCGGTGCAACCGAGGGGCAAAGCCTCCACCGAAGCTCGGCGCCTGAACCCGCCGCCTCCAAACGACCTACCTTCTGTACCTACCTAACACTGCAACCCGCCTTGCGGACACGATGAATGCTTGAGCAACCACCCCCACGACCGAAGTCCGACCGAATCTTGTCCTCGCTTGCTGCATTCTGCCACTGCTACACACACCGCGGGTTACGCACTTCTGCCCTCAGGTACTGTCCGTCGCTGGCGAACATTCGAAGCTTACCCTCGCCGCCTTGCGAGCAGCCTTCAACTATCTCCCAATGTCCGTCGACGCCATGAGAGTATGAGAATGGAGAACCCAGTGTCCACCCAAGAGCAGCAGCTCTGCCAACTACTGGCAGACCTGCCTGCCCGATTCTCCTATCGCTACACGGAAGAAGCATCGAGAGAACTCATGAGAAGCTTGTTCTGGTCCCTGGCTGGTGGCAAGGATGACTACATGCACCTCCTCTTCCCCGGAGGAAAGCTATCCGACAGCCTGAAGCTAAGCGACGCACAGGGAGCTGTCGAAGGCGCCGAGTTCACAGAGGCAGCGCGTGGCAAGCGATGCGGCCACATCTTCAAACCTGGCGAGGCTTCGTACATGTGCAGGACCTGCGGCACCGACGAGACTTGCTGCCTGTGCAGTAGATGCTTCGACTCCACTGAGCACACAGGCCATATGGTTCGAATCCACATATCGGTGGGCAATAGCGGTTGCTGCGATTGCGGAGACGATGAAGCTTGGAAGACACCCTTGTTTTGCACGATTCATTCCGACGTACACAGCGGTTCCGCGAAGGGGAAGGGGAAAGAAGCAGCTGGCCTGCCGGAGGACCTTGTGGCGAATCTTCAAATGACCATCGGACGCGTTTTCGACTACATTTGCGACGTGATTTCATGTTCGCCAGAACAACTGCGACAGGCAAAGACCAAGACTTCGATCTTGAAAGATGAAGAAACTTCTCGCCTGTCGTCCAAGTACTATGGCGCGGAAGCCGAGCCATGCAACGACTACGCTTTGGTTTTGTGGAACGACGAGAAGCACACTGTCAAGGAAGTCCAGGACCAAGTTGCGCGAGCCTGCCGGAAGACGCTGCGAGCAGCTGGTCGAGACGCCTGGCAGGTGGACTCCGTCGGACGGAGCATCCTGACTTACTTGCCGGATATTGACAAACTGCTACACATGGCCAAGATCATGGAGGCGATACGAGTCACCGTTACCATCCGATCGGCAAGGGACACCTTTCGTGAGCAGATGTGCGGCACGCTTGTGGAATGGCTAAGCGACATCTCCGGCTGCATCGTCGGGCACGACAACCACATTCTGAGGCGGACCGTGTGCGAGGAAGTAATGCGTCCGTGGCGGCAAGGAAGCCATGCAACCCATACGCTAGGCCTCATCGATGACGAGGATGAGGACGACCAAGACATTGGTTCGGCCCTTGGGTTGCATGGCATCAATGCACGTTTCATACTGGCAATGCAGGCGGCTGCCGGAACCAGAGCTGACTTTGAGATTGTCCTCGGTGGAGGAGGAGGAGACTTTGACAACGATGACGACGACGATGACGACGACGAGAATGGCAATGACGATGCCGAGATGGACGAGGGCGACGACGACCAGCATTCAGCTTCGAGCTTCGTTGCCGGCGGCGATGGGGACGAGGACGAAGACGTCATGATGGTCGATGCCAGAGGGGACGTGGCTGACCTTGGCATGAATTGGAATCAACCCGATCAAGCCTTGGAGGAGGACGAGGCAACAATGGCAGGATACCCTCCCCCTCCTCCACCTCCTCCAGCACAGGCTCGAACGACAACCCGAGATCGAGATGGCACGCCCTCCGATTCGGATACTGCAGAGCCACTCATCGCAACCACGGTCGAAGCTAAAGCGAACGCGAGTATACCCAAGACTCCTGGAAAGACGGAGAAGTTTACACCCAGGCCTGGCAGATACTGGATAGAGACCCCGCCCATCTATACGCAACGCGACAATGTCCCCCCTGCAGAGGACGTTTTCCAGCGCGTGCGTTTGGACTGGCTTCTTCTTTTTGACCTGAGAATGTGGAAGAAGGTCAGGAATGACCTCCGCTCTCTATACATCTCCACGGTGGTGCAGATACCAGAGTTCAAGCGGGTTTTGGCGCTCAGATTCGCAAGCTTGTACACCATTCTGGCCCAGCTATATCTCGTGGGTGATAGGGAGCCGGATCATTCAATCATCAACCTCTCACTCCAGATGCTGACAACACCATCAATCACGGCCGAGGTTGTCGAGCGAGGGAACTTCATGAGCAGTTTGCTCGCCATTCTATACACATTTTTGACGACGCGACAAGTCGGTCACCCATGGGATGTCTCTCCTGACGCTGTTCTAGCCTTTGAGAGCGGGTCTGTCACGAATCGGCGAATGTACCACTTCTACCAGGACTTGAAATACCTGTTCGGCGCGCCACACGTTCAAGAACGGGTCAGGGCCGAGCCCCGATATCTGATGCAATTCCTGGACCTGGTGAAACTCCATCAGTGCATAGGCCCTAATGTCCGGGCTGTAGTCGAGCACGTCGAGTACGAAGCCGATTCCTGGATCACTGCATCTTTGGTGACGCGGCAAATCAACCTACAAGCAAGAAATCTCGCAGAGGCATTCCGAGACTGCCCACCCGACGAGGTCCATTATCTTCAGCGGGCTATTCGGTTCACGGCGAAGACTGTGATACTGAATTCAATTGGAGCCGAGCGCCAAAGATTTAAACAGGCCGAGATCAAGGACGAGGTCACGTTCAAGACCTTGAGCGACTTCGAGTTTGACTTCGACGCAGCTTCGTACGAAGTTGTCAAGTTCGTCATCGAGAAGGACTCAATCAGCTTCCATCATGCGCTACACTACACTCTTTCGTGGCTCATTGAGTGTGCACGATCGCTTCCGGCGTCCAACCTGCGGACCCTGCTGAGCTTTACTCCCCAGGAGCTCAGATCCAAACCCAAGCTGATGGGTCGCCCGCAGATTTCTAGGAAGGATCTTACCGCGGAAGACTATCTCATGGCGGCTTTCGACTTCCCGCTTCGAGTCTGCGCTTGGTTGGCTCAGATCAAGGCGAACATGTGGGTTCGCAACGGCATCAGTCTTCGGCACCAAGCCAGCACCTATCGAGGCGTCGGGCAGAGAGACGTCTCCCACCATCGAGACATCTTCCTACTGCAGACAGCAATGGTGGTGTGCAATCCAAGCCGGGTGCTGGCATCTATAATCGATCGCTTTGGCATGGATGGGTGGGTCAAGGGTCTCTTTGAGCTCAAGTCAGAGGCTCAGGATGATGCTCAGCACCTGGACATTGTGGAGGACATGATTCATCTGCTTATCGTGCTGCTTAGCGATCGTACCTCCTTGATTGCCCCCGAAGACGAACCCAACTCGCGCTTGCTTGCCATGCGTCGAGACATTATCCACGTTCTGTGCTTCAAGCCACTGTCTTTCAACGAGATATGCAACAAGCTGCCCGAGAAATACCAGGAACAGGAGGACTTCCACCGCGTCCTGGATGAAATGGCCACGTTCAAGCCACCCGAGGGTGTCTCCGATGTTGGCACATTTGAATTGCGTCATGAGTTCATCGAGGAAATCGATCCGTATATTGCCCACTACAACAAGAACCAGCGGGAAGAGTCCGAGATGGCATACCGGAAGAAGATGGCCAAGAAGAGCGGGAAAGCGGTGGAAGACATCGTCTGTGAGCCACGGCAGCAACCTATTCCGTCGGGGCTGTTCGAGAACCTGGGGTCCTTCACCAGCACCGGTATCTTTGCCCAGGTCATCTACTACTCTCTTCTGTACCCACTTGTCGCTCAGAAATATACCCCAACGGTGCCTTTCACCAGGCTAGAAACCTTCCTACAGGTCGTCTTGCATCTCACTCTGATGGCAATCCTCGAGGATACGACGGGCGAGGCTGGGCCGGTGTCAGCCGACTCTCCGAACTCATTTGTCCAAATCGCGCTCACCAGACTCGCACGCAGCAACTTCATGCCAGAGGCGAATAACGCAAGGACGATCGTATCGCTTCTCAACATCATGTCTACAAAAGAAGAGTTCAAGTCTGCCCATCCAAAGATTACCCTCGTTCTAAAGAGGCTGAAACAGAAACGGCCACAGGCATTCGAGGCAGCATTCGTGCACTTGGGAATTGCAGTGGATCGAGTCAACACGGCCTCGCCAGCAAACACGTCTGCGGAAGAGGAGCGAGAGCGCAGGAAGAAAGCAGCGCTGAGCCGCCAAGCCAAGGTCATGGCCCAATTCCAGCAACAACAAAAGAGCTTCCTGGAAAATCAAGGTGCTATCGATTGGGGTTCGGATCTCGAAGACGAAGACGACACGGAGCAGGCAGCAGATCGCAAGCACAACTGGAAATACCCGAATGGGGTCTGCATCATGTGCCAAGAGGAAGTCGACGACAGACGTCTCTACGGCACCTTTGCCCTTGTGACCGAAAGTCGCGTACTGCGCCAGACCAATCTGCAAGACCCCGACCACGTGCGAGAAGCATCTCAAACGCCGTGCAGCCTTGACCGATCAGCAGAAGACATTCGGCCGTTTGGCATCGCTCATGAAAATCGCAAAATGGTTGAAAAGCTGAATCCACAAGGAGAGGTATTCTTGGCTGAGCGACAGACGATTGGAAAGGGTTACAAAGGGAGTCTGTCGAGACGTGGACCGGTAGCGAGCGGATGCGGGCACATGATGCACTACCGCTGCTTCGAGGTGTATTACGAGGCCACCAACCGACGCCACACTCATCAGATAGCACGGCATCACCCCGAGGACACGAGGCGAAATGAATTCGTCTGCCCGCTTTGCAAGGCACTGGGCAATGTGTTCCTGCCCGTCATCTGGAAGGGCTTGGAGGAATCATACCCTGGCTACCTCCAACCGCAGAGTTCCTTTGCCGAATTCTTCGAGAGGCAAATGGCTTCGGCCTACTGGCTTGGCGGAAGCAAGGCTCGGGAGGTTGAAAAGCCTGGCTTGCCGGAGATGTACACGCCGAGCATGCCTGGGAGCCTCGTTGAAAGCTTGAACGCCCCACGCGCCTCTGACGAGACAACTTGGGACACATTTGAATCAGACTCGCCCTCGTCAGTACTGGAGACGCCGGCTAGCTCGTCCCTTGCCCCTGGTGGTGCTCCCGGAAATGGTCACACCCAAGCTGCCAGCCCTGCCAGCAGCGACACACTCTCGGACCTGCTGGCTGCATACGGCCGCCTCAGGGATACCCTTCAGGTCAACGGCTTGCATGCCGGACACGCCATCGGGGCCAAGGTCGAGAACGCTGACGATTTGTTCGCGAGTGACACGCTCGTGCAGGTCATGGGCTTCACGATATCCGCCGTGGAGCTCCAACAACGAGGCGTGGAAGCGCAGCCGGGCAAAACGCTGTTGGATAAAGTTCCTGATCCTGTGCTCGTTCATCTCAGGGTCCTCTCCGAGACTGTGTCATCATTTATGGCGGTCGGCGCTCGCCATTCCGTGTCCGAAAAGTTCATCGAAACCGAGTTTCGCAAAGGATGCGAGCGGCAGCATTGCCAACTCTTCATGTCACGATACTTTGGCACAGGGACGCCGGATTCGTCGCGTCCCATTGACGTGCACCCTCCCTTGCTGAGCGAGGATCCTTTCATCTTCCTCGTAGAATGCGCCTACGGTCTCGTCCCCGCTCACAAGGCAGACATCTCGCACTTGATCAGGCTCTGTTACTTGGCGGAGCTAGTCAAGGTCATCTACCACATGGGCCGGAACATGCCAGTCGCAATGTGGGTAGGGGGTTTGAAGAATCGGCAGACGCAAGATGCGGCCATGAACAATTTCGCCGACTTTGCTCTTGCAATAACCGAACAGGGCCTTGCCTTCCACGTCGCCAAGCTGGCCGACGATCTAGAAGACGGCGATGAGGAGAACCGAGGCTTTCAACAGCCGGGAGTGGACACGCTGGAGGGATGGTACACATTCGTGCGGAAGTATGCCCTGATTTTTCTGCGAAAGAGCCTCGTGCTCCTGTACGTCAAGTACGGGGTGGACTTTAACAGCCACATATCGCCCAGTCCGGACGCGGACGAGCTGGACCGCCTTACGGAAATCCTTCGCGTGCCGACTTTTGACGAGATGTGCGCGTCTCTGACAGGAACCTCGGCCGCCTGCGGCTGGCCGGACACGACGCGAGATCTCGTGTCAGGGTGGGTCAAGCACCAGGTGCTGTGGCCAGGAAAGTCCGATAGCCACATGTGCGGATCGGCGCTGGTCAGCCACCCAGGCATTTTCGAGCTCGTTGGGTTGCCCAAGACATACGACACCCTGATAGAAGAAGCAACGCGGAGGAGGTGCCCGACGACGGGCAACGATCTGACAGACCCCGTAATCTGCCTATTCTGCGGCGACCTTCTCTGCAGCCAAAGCACCTGTTGCCAGAAACCAGACCATAGTGGCGGCGAGGCCACGAGGATCGGCGGAGCGCAGCAGCACATGCGCAGGTAAGTCAGAGACACGATGTTGCAACCTGGGGTCATCTGGCCATCAGACAGCTATCAGGCAGCGGCGGATGGGCAGAATGCTAACCGAGTGTCACACAGATGTCAGAGCAATATCGGCGTCTTCCTCAACGTTCGAAAATGCTCCACGATCTACCTCTTCCGTCAATCCGGGTCCTTTACGGCGGCACCATACATTGACAAGTATGGCGAGACGGACCCCCAGCTACGCCATGGGCGGCAGCTGTTTCTCAACCAGAAGAGATATGATTCCATGATAAGGAATACGGTGCTGAATCACGGGGTGCCGAGTCTTATCAGCCGCAAACTGGAGGCAGAGGTCAATAATGGCGGATGGGATACGCTGTGATAAGAGGCGTCGCGCAGAGAGGAGGTTGCAGGAACGGCTGCATTGGGCTCCCGAGAGCCTTGCAGTGTCACCATGGATATTGTTGAAATAGAATCCTCGCCCAATGGAAAGGGGCAACATGTGTCGAGTGCATCAAGTAATGGAGTCGGCCAGAGGGATTGTACGGAGTGCCTGGGGATGCAGGGTCTCGAGGCTCGAGGCGAGCGGGCAGGCGTACAGGGCGTTGCGAGAACGAATACATGCGTAAGCCTATTGGTGAAGTGCAGCAAGGTACCCACCTACCTTGGTGGTTGAAAAGGCAAAGCCGTTGGAGTCGTGAGGAGAGCGGGAATACAGTGCCACGACCACAGTGCGTTGCGCTGACAGCACATGGATGAGGCTGGGCGGGCGAGGCCAATCACAGGCAAACAAAGGCAACGAGGCGCGTCCCGAACGTGCGTCGCTGCGACGGTAGGATTTGGACAAGGCCAAAGCATCGCAAAGCTTCGAAGACGCCGTCGCAGTCGTCTCTTCTGGGTGCATCCTGCGGCCTCAGCGCGCACGCGAACCGATCCCGGGAGCCGCGGCGGCGAAACGACAGCCTGTAACTTGGACCGCAGACATGCCGAGCAGACGATCCGGTCGCGCTGCCGCCAAAAAGGCAGCGGCTGCGCTGGGTACGCACGCCTCTTCTCTTCATTCCCTCTTTGCATCAACACCAGCACCAGCACCCGTACCCGCACTCGCATCCGCGCCCGGGTCTCCCTTTCTTTCCCTTTCACCTCTCCTTCTCCTTCTCCTTCTTCTCTGTACTCTTTGGTTTTCTTGTATTCGCGCATCAAAATGGCGAGAACGCGCATTCGGCTGAGACTAACGCGCACTTCCAACGCTGCAGAGAGCACCCCCAAGGGCTTTGCCGACATCGACGACGACCCCATGCCCGATGTCAGCGTAGCAGAGGACAATGCGTCGGAGCACGAGGAGCCGCCCGCCAACGACGACGACGATGATGACGACGACGACGCTGACGGCGAGCGCCCGGACGCCAAGGGCGCCGTGTCGGGCGACGATGATGATGCCAAAGACGACGAGTCGGCCAAGGATCCCTCTCCGCCACCACAGCCCGTCATCCGGCGGAAGCGCCTGGGACGGCCGCCCAAGAACAAGCCGCCAGACTGGGACCCCATGGTGACGGTGACCGACGACACCCCTCGACGTCGGGGCCGCGGCGGGTGGAGGGGTCGAGGCGGGCGCAAGGGTGGCCCGGCTGCCCCCAAGGCGGAGCAGGTCATCGATGCCGAGGGCACCGTCGCCGAGATTGTCGACGACGAGTGCGTCCTGCCCGAGGATCCCGAGGGCGAGACCAAGGTTGACAAGCTGGGCAACCTCGACGGCGGGCGCGAATATCGCTGCCGCACCTTTACCGTCCTGGGACGCGGGAACCGACTCTACATGCTGTCGACGGAGCCCGCCCGTTGCGTCGGCTTCAGGGACAGCTACCTTTTCTTCACCAAGCACCGAAAGCTCTACAAGATCATCGTCGACGACGACGAGAAGAGGGATATGATTGAGCGCGAGATCATCCCGCACTCGTACAAGGGCCGTTCCATAGGAGTTGTCACGGCCCGGTCCGTCTTTCGGGAGTTTGGTGCCAGGATCATTGTCGGCGGCAAGCGCATCCTCGACGACTACAGCGTCGCCCAGGCCAGGGCAGGCGGCGTCGTCGAGGGCCAGCTCGCCGACCCCGACGACCACTTCATCCCCGGACAGCCGTACAACAAGAACCAGTACGTGGCGTGGCATGGTGCCAGTGCCGTCTATCACACAAACGTGCCGACGGTTCCTGTGCCCAGCGGCAAACCCGAGTATAAGAAGCGCAAGGTCAATGTCAACGACCAGAACTGGATGCTGGAGCACGCCCGTGAGGCAAGGTAGGCTAGCTGCCAGGATCATGTGCATAGAATGTACTAACTCGGCCACAGCATTTTCAACGCGAGTATCAACGCCATCCGGAAGCTGAACAACGGGGGCGTATATGATATCCATACCAATGTCATCCAATACCCGGCCAACATGCAACCCACTCTCGCACGCATCGAACAGGTGGCCCCCGAGGATGAGGGTATGACCAAGGGCAGCGACAAGTTTCCTCCTGTCTCGTCGAAGCTTGCACGGAATTTCCTCGTCACAGATACCTACTATGAGAGTCCGCCCGCAGGCGCCGCGCCTGCCGCCTCTGGCAAGGCCGACTCAACAGACTTCCTCGCGTCATTCAACGGTCTTGGCGCCGTGCCGGACGACATCAAGGCTCTCCTGCCACTAGAATGCCGGAAATCTTTTGAGAATGCTGCGCTGCAGCATGAGGAGTGGAGGTCTCGCTGGGGCACGGAGAGCGACAAGATGTCGCGGCGCGATCCCGTCATCGACAAGGCGATTGTGCCGTACAGCATGAATTAGTGCTCATGGACGCGAGCGTGGCGCATCGGCAGAGGATAATATCAATGTACATTACGGAGTCTGTTACGCGCAGGTCGCCTGGATGAATGGTAAAAGGGCTCGCGTACGGCAAGGACTAAAGCTTTGGCGAACCCTCAACCAAAAAGGTTCATAACTTACAAGATACAAATGCTCCGTCTCCTCCTCGCATACGTGGGAGGGCTAAACTAATTACATGGTTCCGTTTGGAACGTGGGCTATCAAGGCTCGCTAGAAACACGCTCATGTATACTGACTGGCTCGCGGCGACCGGCTCACACCACCTCCCACTCTCCATCGTCCGCGACTGAACCGTCTCTTGCGCGGAATGCGGCCCACACCCGGTGCTGGAGTTGAACCTCCTCGACAACGCCATCACCCTGACGTGGCGACGCGGCTCCGGCTTCGGGGAGCGGCGTGAAGATGTCGTCACCGTCGACATTGACATAACTCGCCTCGGCGAGGGATGCAGCGAGGGCCTCATCGCTAGCCACGTCGGCATAGGAGAAGGCAGGGGAGGGCACGGGATGCTTGCACTTCCTTCCGCGCTTGGGCTTTTGCAAGTTCAGCGTCCACGTCGGAGCGTCGTCGTGCGTGATCATGTCGAGGTTGAAGCCCGGCCCGCGCTTCTGCTCGTCGTCGTACAGCAGGCCCAGTTGGTACAGCCGCCCCGTCTCCTCCTTGCCGGTCCAGTCGTAGAGACCCTCGCCCAGTTGCGCGTCCCAAAAGGCATTGTGTTTGGCCACCCTGTCTTCCTCCTTGAAGCCGCCGCTGGCCTGCTCACGGCCCTCGCGCTCCTCGGCGAGCGGCGCCAGCCAGGCGCGGCGCTGCGGGCGGATGCTGCGGGACCCCTTGTTGCCGAGCTGGCGCTTCGCAAGCTTCTCCTCGAGGTAGCGAGACTGGTGCGGGCGCAGGTGGGCGCTGTGCCACGGGCTTGCCTTCGGGTCGGTGAGGTAGGGCAGCTTGGACATCTTGCTGGACGACCAGGAGAAGGTCTTGGGCTTGAAGGTGGTGCTGTGGGACAGGCGACCGGTGAGGTAGCGGTCCTCCGAGGGCTGGTCGTCGGCGAGAAGCGTCTGATCCTCGGCGGTGGCACTCTGATTCTCGTGGATGGCCTGAGCCATGATGGTTGGATTCTGCGTAAAAGAGGACCTTGGAAGCGAGAAGTTGGGGGCGAGCGAAGGATCAGGCACATAGGGGCAATGTGCGTGTTAGTGGTGATGGAAGAGGGAATGAGATCGATCAGGCAGTCTTCCAGCGCTTATATCTGCGAGAAGGGGCGAAAACAACAAGCATTGGAGTCACTGGCAAGCGATTAAGCATCAAGGCAACGGGAATATACTCTGATCCCAGCGCGATCGCCGTTGGTTATAGTTGGCAAGGCGTATTTCAAATGACGTTGAGTCACCCCGGCTGAAGGAGGAGTCACGTCGATGCGGCGCAGTTTCACGTCTCCCCAGCGACAAGAGCTGAGAGGGGGGCTAGCCTCGCCGCCGTACACGGCGCGTAAATCGTTGAGTTTCCGGTTGAACTGGCTTTGACGGATACTTTTGCCACAAAGAAGGGATCGAAGCAAGCTGCTTGCACCGCTACAAGGTGCGGCAGGCAATGGGGCGTATTATATGGGCCACAGGCGGCGCATGAACACTGCAGGGAGTGGCAATGAGAGTACAAGGCAAACTGCCCGCTTCCGAAGCTGGTCGGAGCAAGCTTAACTTTACAAGTCTTTCGTGGTCCTGCCTCCTGCTGCACAGGCCGACTACCGCAGCCATGGGCGTGCTTGGCAGACATCTCCAGCATCATGGCTGGCTGTGCCTCCTCACCAAGAGTCGCAAGAGGGGGGCGTCCCGCGATGAAGACAAGTGTTGGAGAATCTTGGCGAGGACGAGCAAAGGTATCTTGGTGTAGCTCTATTTTCCTCTGAGCCAAGATCATGGTATCGTAGTTTCTCGAGTGCAACTGCTGGTAGCGACTTGAAACCGTAGCCCAGCCGCGATGTCGTCGGTTTGGCCGAAGCTTCCCGTTTGCTTCACTGCGCATGCCGCTGTTGTATTGCTAATTCAGTGAATCTGAATTGATTCGCTTCATCTTCGACCGCGGCCCGTGTAAAGCGCGCAAGAGTCATCATGGTAGAGCGGCACCCAACCGTGGTTTGACACGCCGTCACAGATGCCTCTAACGCTGCCCTCGTCTGGATGAATGGATTTAATGAAATCCAGGCTGCCTCGGGCGCACCCGCTTCTCGCTACTTCTTGTATCCCGTCTTGGTAACAGGTCACTTGGGGAACTTCAATTCCTCTGATCATGACCAACCTTGACTTCGATAGGACCGGGATTTACGTAGCGACATTGACGTAGCGGCATTTACGTAGCGGGTGCTTTTGGAGCATCCTCTCCTATGATATGAATTCTCTTCCTGGCAATACAATGCAGACCTTATAAGCCGTCGAGGAGTGTATATGTAGATAAACTCTGGACAGCGCCTCGGTCACGACTCTGCAGCCTACCCTGTACTCCCTCTATGGTGTTTGGAAACATGTACGACACAAGAATGGTCTGTAACGGCAGTCACGTAATGCGTACGCTTGCCAATGTTTCGCTACTTAATGCCTCGCGGTGCTCAACTCGAATACGAACTGCAGCTCGGCGGAGCTACCTCATTGCCGGCAATCAAAGCATCAGGTATCCGCATACGCGAATGCAAAACGCTAGCTCGGCAATTGCAAAGACAATCGTCATCTGTCGTGTACTTGGTGCATTTGCTCGCACATGATAATGGCAAAGGACTCGGCGGGACGCAACGGCCACGTCGTCGACTGCGTGTCGGACTGTGGTGCTCATAGATGCATATAAATTACCCGGCAGCGGCCGCGTATGTACTCTTGTAGTCTACGACACGGCCCGACGCCGTCACTTGTCGAATCCAGTTTACTCTCCGAGACCCTCCAAGGTGAGTGAGGCTGTGGCAGAGTCGGGCATCGGGGAAACCTTCCTGATAGGACATGTCAGTTGCAGAGGCAAGTCTTATTTCTCGTTGCAGCCTGTTGCAGGTGCCACGATGTCATAGAATCAATGCTTGACTGTAATACCGCCAACCAGCGGACTGGCGGATCGGCATACCGTAGAGTTTAGCTGGGAAAGGCAATGAATGCCCTTGGGCCGTGGCCGTCCTTTGCGGAGCACAGTCAAGGGGCAGAGGGCTTGAAGGCAGACGCAGGATCTATTAGTACCATCTCGATGTTTGCTGACACAGCTGGTCCTGCAGGCATGCCTTTGCCGTTCCGCTCGTAATGGTGCCTGCTGCAACAGGCTGCCAGGCTGTCTCGTCTTTGCGCCAACTGACAGCACCGTACGGTGCCAGCCAAGGATGTGGAGGCGGCACAGGCATCCTGGGCCAGGGAGCCGCCTGTATACGCTAGGTCATGTGTTGGAAGAATAACAGCGCTGCTCGATACGCGTATTTCGGTTGGAGAAAGCGGCGGTCCGAAGTTCGGGCGCGCGCGGCAAATACGCAAAAGAAAGACGAGGAGCCCGTGTATACCCTCGGCATTGGCCTGCAACAGAGGGCGAATTTGCGGTGAGAATCGGGGCCGCCCCTCCACAGCGCAGCGTACCAGGATCCCAGCCATGTGCAAAGCAGAGCGGCACATTCGTTGAGAGAGGGGGGCCGACGATGCGACGATGGGGTGTGAGGGTACTATGTAAGTGGCCCTTGGTCAATTCCTTGCAGGCGGTCTGCTCTCGGCCAGCCAGTTGAAAGCTCACGATGGCGTCGCTGGCCACTGCGGGTGTGCTCGCTGATAAGCGTGGCGCTGTAAGACAAGGCGCTTGACACCGCAACAGTCGGCGAGCGCCCCACGCCCGTGGTCTGCGTCGTCTGCCTCGATCGCTGGGCCCGGGCAACTGCAGAATCGGTCCGGGTGACGGTGCCATCCATTCGCCATCGTATTATTAGCACGGTGGGTGGTCGGCACTCCTGACTCCGCTCTCCCCCGTGCAGTACAGGGCCAGGTACCACCCAGACCGCAAGGATGAAAGACCCTGAAAAATGCAGAGACGTGACTGATGAGTGTGTGATCTTCAGCGCCTTGGGCCGGTCAACGTCAGTTTGGTCAGCGATCCAGCCGTCGCGCGGCACGCCACAACACCTCGTCATTGACTTCTCCATCAGCGGGCACTGCTGAGCCCGGAGCTCGACAGGCTCCGGCGGCTGGTTTCACCAGGCAGCCTCCAAGCAATGAACGTGCCAATGCGTCCATGCTCCGCAGGCGCGTTCGTATAGCAAAGTACTCCGTCGAGCGGCGCTCAGTGCTCCGTACGAGCACTTCAGTGTAGCTGCGCCAGCATGGCGTGGTTGAGTTCAGCGTCCGTGTCGTCTACTCGGCACCTGTTGTGATGAGAAAGACCCTGCTGGCCCAGCTTTAGCCTGCTCGGGTTGCCTGGGAGGCTGTTGCGGTCACTGCCGGGGTGCACGTAGCAATTGGCTTCATTTTCCTTTACGGGCTTGCCAATGCTACGGCGCCGATTGGGCCGGCCGTTGGGAAACGAACAATTCCTGACTCGGCAAGACCAACCAAGAGCGAGTCGGAAAAGCATCGCCGAAGGACACGGGCAGGTACGGATTCATGAGGTCCGGGACACTCCGTGCAGTTGCATCTGCGCGCAGCAGAGAGCAATGGAAAGCCTCTCTGGAGCAGGTCGGGTCTACTCGTACGTGCAGATGAGCTTGGCAACGTCTTTGCACTATCAACAGGACCATCATTACTATCCCGCGCGTGTCGGGTCATCGCCCTGCGGCAGCCGGTATATACTCGTGAGTGTTTTCAAGACCATCCAATGATCCTCGATACGTTCGTTGCGCGGCATTGGATCCCGATAGACATGAACAATGATCAAGATGCTGTGCGTAGAGGTCCGTATACCTTACGTGCGCGTTGTAGGAGATACCTACCTTAAGCATACCAGGTAATAATAAGGTACTTGGCAACGAAAGCTGCGAACAATACCTTACGGCTTCAAGATACCTCATCGGCGCGATACCGAAGGCACTCCATAAAGAACCAGCCTTCTATACACAGTAGAGCAGCGGATGTCCCTTTCTTTGTGCACGGCGGCTGCTCACCTTTGTACATGCCATCGGCACCGAAAGCGCGACTGCCAGTTTCAGTGCAAGCCGCCCTTGTGTCGTCTAGCAGGGCAACGCAGCAACAAGGTTGCAGTTGGAAGCAATCCAGAAGCCACGGCTACAAACAGCATTCCTTTGTCGACCCCTCAGAGCGAGTTTTGCTATGCCTGATGCAGTCGCAAACTATTAGGTAAATTAGTCCGTACGGACGTACGGAGTACTTTGTGTGCAGTTGCTTTGCCAAGGTCCTGGAGCCCCTGCCTCCTCAAGGAGCTTCCCAAGAGAGCCGAGCTGGGGGTCGCGCCACGTCTGCGTCTGATGAACCAGCGAAGGGTGGACTTGAGGCATTTCTCTCCGCATTTCCGCAGCAGTACGGAGTAACCTGTACAGCCGACCGCGGAGCTGCCTGCGATGGAACATCTGCATGCCATCGTTGCAGCGCAGGTCCGCGTGAGTCTTGTCTGCTGCTTGGTCTAACACCGGGCGTCCTGAGTTGCCTGCCCCGTCGTGCGTATCGCTGGTCGAGGAGCCATTTCACGAGGAGGTAGGTCGTGACCCGAGACGTGTGCACTAATCATGCCGTCTTGTCATTCTCAGGCACCGCACATGTTGTCGCCAAGGTTGGCTCCATGACCGCATTACCTGGGAAAGCTGGCCTACAGGTGATGCAAGGCTCTGACGCCTGGCTCGGATTTTACCTGGCTGCACCAACGGAGAACCGGCAATGTGACGGGACTGCCACGCAACACTGGCAAATAAGGTCCGGCCTGGAAAAGCCAAGCCATTCGCGAATACGCAAGTGCCCCCCGAGCGAGGCGCCAGGTTGGAACAGGATCAGCCGCAAAATGCTGGCTCTCACGTCCAGATCCGCAAGAAGTGGCTCCACGAGAATAAGGCTCATCGCGAATGGCAGCTCAAGGCGCATGCTGAGAGTGGTGCTCTGGGCCGCATGGACGAATGAGGGCCACGAGTTCGGCGTCATTACACATGTACTTTCCGGTGGCTTCTCCGCCCGATAGTGACTTGCAGATTTTTTACTTAAAATCTGTCGTTCGAGAACGCCAAACACCGCCGGTCGGCCGGAGTGGTTCCCTAGTCGCTCCATGTGGATTAGGTTGGGTTGGCGAGGTTGGGGTGCCGGTTGGCTGTTCTGATGCTGGGCGAGATTGGATCCTTACCTATTAGCGAACCCTCTGAGCTCGTAGCCATGCCGCAGTCACGTCCCTTTCGCCACACGCATCATTTGCGTCACATCAGGCGACTGGCGTCGCTGGGGTGGCAGCCGGACGAGGAAGATGGGGACGATGCATGCGTGCACGCGTGTGTCACGGCGTGAGTGCGTGTGAGCCTGGAGGCAGTAATTCGGGCCAACCTGTTTGCCTGCGACCTTTTGCATGTGGTTAGGGACTCTGTCATTCGGGCACCATCATGACAACTTTGTTAAATTTGTTGAAGCAATCGGACGACGCGTCTGGCCGGATGAACACAGACACAGAAGGCACTGCTGTGTCTCTCGCGCCGTCTGTACTCGTACTCCGTGCTCGTACTGTAGACATTCTCGCACAGTCGGGCCGTGGGGTTGGCAGGCTCGCATGGGGTCAGTCCAGTGATGGAGTTTTTTCGGTGCTCGACAGAAAGGATCGGGGCAAACCACCTGCCGACCTTGCGGCGAGCGTGACCAAGGATAATGTCTGCCGTACTCGTAGCTCTGCACGACTGGTACCCAAAGAAAGTCGGTGGCGAGCCGACCTCCACCCCCTCGCCGTACGAGTAACGCGTCGGCTGAGGCACTCCTTCTGGGCTGCTTCCATGTCTCCTGACGCCCCCCCCAAACCCAGAGGCACCAGCCAGCCAGCCAGCCAGCCAGCCAGCCAGCCAGCCAGCCACAGAGGGCCCTGGGGCACTGGCGGAGAAAGTGACGAGTTCGTGTGAGTGAGAGCGCCAATGCGTCGCGCCCCCCCCGAGTCACCCCTGGGCCCATGAGGTATTACGACCCGGGTGCGCCAATCAGTGGCTGCAGGGCCTCAGTTTTAGCGGAGCCTCCACTCCCTCCTCACAGGTAGTCTCCCCCCCATCTGCGCCAAATAGGGCGTCGACCAAGCAGCAACGAGACTGCCGCTGGCAACGGGGCCCAACGCCAGCCAAACCCACGCCAGAGCGCCAGCAAGCCAGCCAGCCTGGCCTGCTGAGGGAAGGTTCGCAAGGGAAGGAAGAGGGGGAAAAAAATCGTTCCTGGTACCTACCCGCAGCATAGCCTGCCCCTAACGTGTCTCTGTACCCGTACCCGCTAGAGCCCTGTCGTGCCGTCGTCCTGTCCACCCACTGACGCAGCCGACCTGGGCCGCCCGTAGCCTTCATCAACCTCGCCATCCCAGGCTCGGGGCCCTGTTCGACGCTCCCACATAACACACACCCCCGACCTCTCTTCCGCTTCTTCCTCTACCCTCACTCTCCGTCTCCTCTCCTCCCCCCTTCTCCTCTCTCCTCCACGACAAGCCGAATCCGCCGATTCCTTCGACAAGCCCCGTCACGAACTCG
The DNA here is from genome assembly GCA_024340015.1 of Tolypocladium ovalisporum. NCBI lineage: Eukaryota > Fungi > Ascomycota > Sordariomycetes > Hypocreales > Ophiocordycipitaceae > Tolypocladium > Tolypocladium ovalisporum. The sequence goes on along the minus strand of JALHBZ010000151.1, from coordinate 129,287 downwards.
TCACCGTTCGTCGACACTCGGATTCAGGTCTCTCGCGCCTCTCAGCTCGCTGCTGTGCAGGTTCCCTTTGTGCTCCCACGGGTCGACGACTGTTGGACCACTCACGTCGCCAATACAAGCCCTCGGGTTCACCTCTCTCCCCATCTACGAGCTTCTCTTGTTTTCAAGGTAAGAAGAACCCTTTGGTGGCTCGTTTTTCGGCCGGCCTCTCGTGCTGCTCCTTGAATTATACGACCCTTCTCGTCGCGGATCTGTTCCGGCCGGTCTGGGAGTCTTCGGACCCGGCATCTTCCTTGAGAGCAATACGTGCGGCAGCATTCGATCGGTCGAGCACGATCCGAAATTGGTCTTTTCGAGTTCAAGTTGCTTGCCTGTCCGTGCTACTGTGCATACTGTGCATCTCGCATCTTGTGCTGGACTGTATGCTTTTCAGGCGTCTATGGTTTACCTGCCTAGCTTTACTTCCATTGCCTTTTTGCTCCTCCTTCATAGTCGGCTGCAGGACGGCGCCGGCGCCTAAAGCTAATTCAGTTTGAGTCACAAGGGCTAACTGGCCGAGCAGTGCGTTTGAATCCTTCGGTCCTCGTCGAGTTCTACGACTTCAATCCCGCTTGTAGCAGTCGGCATCGACGCGTCGATTGTGCACAGCTCGACAGAAAAGAGTACGACCGAGGCGATTTGTTTCGTCCAGCACTTTCGCAGCATCCTCTTTCTGCCGACTCATTCCCGACTTTGACAGTCTTCGTCTGTATTGTCTTACAACACGACGATAGGGACCAGACATTAAATGGCTCGACGATTTGCTTAAGGAACCGCCAATTCTCCGTTCGTTTTCACGTTCTCGACTCCGCCGGCTCCAAGACAACGTCATCAGCTTCGTGCGGCCCTCCACATCGCTACGTCTGTGAGCCTACGGTTCTCAGCCCTCCGACGAAGATCGTGTGATCTTCCTCGGACCCCTTCAACACCTTCATCATGCCGAGCGGTGTATGTGCCGTCCTCGATTACGAGGTCGACATGATGGCCGAGTACGTTGCTGAGATGGCGACGCGAGTGGTTACTCCCGACGCTACTGTTACTTCGTCCTTCCGCAAGTTTGTCTCCCAGATCCTCACGTCGACGAGACTCCCAAGCACCACGATTCTTCTTGGCATGAACTATCTGGCCAAGCGCATCAATGCCATGAAAGAGCAAGGGCCCTACAAGGCCTCCGAGGGTCAAGTTTGGCGCTATCTTACGGTCTCGCTTCTTTTGGGCAGCAAGTTTCTGGACGACAACACCTTCCAGAACCGTTCCTGGTCCGAAGTCAGCGGCATCGCCGTCTCTGAGCTGAATGCTTTGGAGTTTGACTGGGTCCAGGCTATGAGCTGGAGACTCTACGTCAACCTGGACCTCAGCAAGGATTACCGAGCCTGGCTGGACAACTGGCGTGAGTGGCAGCAGATGAAGAAGCGCCAGGCTGCGCAGGCCAACCGGGAGAGACTTGCTTCTCTCGTGCCCGCCATTGACACGGAGCTGGCGAGATTCCACGGCAACCGCCAGTCGCCCCATTCGCGCTACCTCCAGGAGCAGGTTGCGGAGTTTGAGCGCTACCAAGCCATGAAGGTCCAGCAGCGCAACTTCCCCTCCCGCGATGGCACTTGGGCGCACAACCCGTGGAATGCACCGCTGACTCCTCCCGACTCTGGCTACGGAACCCCGGACTACGGCATGTCCGCTAAATCTAGTAACGCTCGATATAACGACTGGTTTGCTCAGGCCACCGCTCAGTATGCCAACCGGTATCCGCAGCCTCCCGCCCACAACGCCTTCTATCCCAACCGTCAGACCCCATATGCTGGGCACTCCGCCTACAACCACGGCATCTGGGAACACGGCTATGCTGAGTGCAACTGCTCGGCCTGCGCCACGCCGATGAAGCAGACACCGTATCTCATGTCACATGGGTATGGGCAGCCCGTCGTGGGTTGATGTGAGCGCTGCGACTCGCTTCCTCGCCGAGTGATGAGCGACGACCTTCCACCATCGTCTTCACACCACCCCAAATACAAAATAAGGAGTCAGGGATTGACTTTAATGGTCACGAATTTTCTATACATCTTCCCCGAGAACGTCTCTTCGGATACCCACCGGCACGAAATTGTCCATGCGATCAGCTTCCGGTACATCAATTTCAGGGTCTCTTGTCGACCACGCGCGGCATCCAGAAAAGTCAGCCTCCTACGCCGTCAGTCAGATTGTGTTCAGTTTGAACCACCTACTCGGCAGCACACGCAGCCTTTTCAGAGATGGCTTTCCCGTGGTCCCTACGGCAGTTTCCCGTTTGGTACACGCTCTTAATGGCCTCGTTCGGCGTTCTGGTCCTTTTTTCTTTTCCTGCTTCACGTTTCCGGGGATTGACCCCGATAGACCTTTTCCGTTTCAATCATACAATCACCGATTTTTGGTATTCAGCAAATTACAACGTTGGCTTACATTGCGCGTCGCTTCATGCAGTCAGCCACCGGGCTGCACGGCAAGACGAGGGTGTTGCAGAAACTGAAGGAGCGATTCATCATGAGCCTCGAGGTCGACTCGGCCAGACTGCACATAGACCTTGGAAGTTTCGCCTCCTCGATACCGTCGTGTTTGTCGGGGACTGGCTTGCCATGCCGGCGGCTCTTCGATGGTTTTCTTTCATTAGCAATGCCGAGGCACGATGCTGGACAGACCAGGATCGCCAAACCGATGCTTCACATCACGTCCGCTTGGCCTGTCGGTGGTTCCGAAAACGTTCCGCTCTGGCTACGATGACGAATTCAATGATGCAGTATAGACCAAAAATTGGGAGTAGCACATATTCTTTTCGACTGAGGTGGACTTGGCTGTCACACCAGCAACATCAAAATTGGGGGATTCTACGAATCGGGTTTCATGCATTGCGTTCAGCGGGTTAAAATAGGGGGCCTAGGCAGGCTGTTTTGTTCCATTTGCTCCGTGGGTTATGGGTCTTCTTTTTATTTTTATTCTCTTCTCGCCCTCTTGCATTCCTGGCCCCAAAGCTGGATCGATGCCTCTGCCTTTCAGGTTCCTGTCGTACCGAGTATGCTCGGTGCCACTTGGCGGCTGTCTTTCTTCACGAGATCTTTAGATGACTTGTTTCATGGGCTGGCATTTGTAGATACATGGGGCTTTTACCGATGGGCATTTTGTGCGTCAGTGTTCAATGACGATGCTTCTGTTGTGCGAGGCTCTGCGTCACATCGCGACTAGTGTTCATTCTGATGGAGACTCCTTCCTTTGAGCGCCGTGCGGTGAGTTCACTTTGCTGGGATTGTTTGCGAATCGGTCGCTCAGTGCTATGGGCAAATGGCTCCTCGGCGCTTGTTCGCCTTCTTATTTCCTATGAAATGGTCATCAATGGACTCGCGCCTGGGCACTCAGGGTTGGTGGAGAGTCAGGAAAATGCTTGAATTGAGGAGGGGTGGGACTGGAGAGCACCTTTTCAAGTCACGACTACCGCTGGTGTCATCCAGTACAATTCATATGCTAAGAAACATAAGATATACAAAAAACTTCGTTTAAATTTCTCGTCGACTGTTCGTGATATGTGATTTAACAAGGTCTTGATACGTGATCGAGCGCCGTGTTGCGTTCGTCGTGGCACTCGGACTGCATCGGCAGATTGTCGGCAAAAGAGGCCAACTTTGGCTTGGTGTGTGTGGCTTCGGCGCAAATCATCAGTTCGTCTCATACCACGAAGCCTCGGACTTGACTCATCTTCTGTCAGCTTTCACTGCAATCTTGTACTGGTGATCCATCGGGAAGTATTTTACTACTTCGTTTCTTCTACGTGGGAAGCTGCGCTGCCCTGCGGCCCATCGAAGCTTGGTTCGGAACCATCACCCCAAGTTTCGACACCAATACCAGGGTTTCATACCGATAATTGAAGCGCGATGCCGTTGTATCTGCCAGTCAAGACAAAGAACACCTCCCCAACAAAGTCATGGCGGGTCGATTTGTGTCTGGTGGGACGATAGTGCCCAGTGGCGAGATTTCTCAAGACGAGGCCGCTACACCATCACAACTACCGACACAAGAACCAGCGCCCTTGGCCAAGACGACGGAGTGGGAGACTGTCCAGAAGGAACTCGATGCAGAGCGGATGCGCAGAGATGAAGCTCGGCTGAAAGCCGCAACGGGCGAGGAAAAGTCTCTCTACGACATTCTGCAGGCCAACAAAGGTAGCACGCAACTCACTTCCCGACCGTTGAGTGTGCTGGAGTTTGTGCGATGATGACTGACGGACGAACAGAGGCGAAGCAAGCAGCCATCGAGGAGCAGAACAAGCTCAAGAACCAGTTCCGCGCGCTGGACAATGACGAGATTGAGTTTCTAGACGAGGTGCGCCAGCGCGAGCGGAGGGAGGAGGAGCGTGTGCGGCGCGAGACGGAGGACGGGCTGCGCGCGTTCCGCGAGAGACGGAAGAGCGGCGTCGGCGGGTCCGAGGCCGCGGAGCAACCAGAGGAGGAGGAGGAGCACTGGGGCCCTGGGCGCAAGAGGAAGCGAGCGGGCCGGGAGAGGGATGTCAAGGGCGTGAGGAGAAAGGTCAGTGACGCGGGGGGTGAGGTGAAGCCCGCTGGGGATGGGAATGAGAAAGCGGGTGAAAAGCAGACACAAGGCGTCAAGGAGGTCAAGGAGCCTGCACAGGTCGACGAGCCGCCAAAGGAGAGAAAGGTGTCGATGTTGGTGGATTACGGCTCTGATAGCGACGACGGGTAGTTGCCCTGGGAAGCACGGCGTGATGACACAACGAATATGGCTCAAAGTGGAGTAAAGACTCTTTGATTAGAGTGTATTGGTTGACATGCAGTGAGTGCGCTCTATAATGCCTCCTCCAAATGCCCATTCTACGCTTTACACGGACCCCCCAAGTGTTGATATACAAGGCCCCTGAACGGGGGAAGAGTGGGCGGTGCTAATAGTACAGGACAGGTCGCAACATATTGACACAGCTTTTTGCGCTTCCCTAGTCGTCGTCCAGGCTGCCCACGTTGGGTCCTTTGGGCTTGCCGGCAAAGGAGCTGGCACCCCAGCGCCACATGCTCCGCAGGCTGCCCTTGATCCAGCCCTCAATCTCCTCCTCGGGAACGACAATGCTGGCGGCCCGCTGCTCATCCTCGGCCCGCATCTCGAAGCGTCGCATGCGCTGCGTGATGCGCGAGTCGATCACCATGGGTGACGTCCAAATCTTCTCCTTGGGCGGCTCGACGGGCTTGCCGTTGTCCTCGGCGGCGGGGACGGCTTCGTCCTTCCAGACGCTCTTGGGCCAGTCCTTCTCCTCGAGCTCGTAGACGAGTTGCTGCTCGTACTGGCCGTCGGCGTCGCGCCACTCGCGCGACGCGGCGAAACACGCGGCGGCAACGTCGCGGCCAATGTTGTCGGCGAGCTTGCGCCGGTTCAGGAAGCGGCCCAGGCGCACAAAGGTGTGGCTAAAGCCCAAGCGGTGGGGGAAAGGAATCGGCGTAGAAGGGGAGAACTCGACGGGTATGTGAGCGGGTGTGCTGGCGGAGGCGTAGTCTTCGGGGTGGTTGTGCGGAGGGGGCTGCGGTGGCCGAGACGGCTTCTCGTCCTTCTTCTCTTCCTTCTTCTCCTCCTCGTTCTTCTCGGCCGTGGTGTCATCACCAGATGTGATCTCCTCGATGGCTGCTTTTGTTTCGACCGCGACTGGCTCTGGCTGCGGTGGTGCATCCAGGGGGCCTAGCCAGCCCTCGTGCAGACCGCGCATGTACTCTTTCCAAGTATGACGCCCAATCACTATGTCGCCCTTGACGCCTTCATATTGGGGTACACCCATCTTTTTCCTCAAGTCATCAACCATGGTCTCGTCCGTCTTGGCAACCTCTTCACCGGGCCGCTCCTCAGCCATCCTTGATCTCCTAATCTTCTCGGCCACCGCGGCTCTTACATCGCCCTGCTGCCGGCCCTGAACAAACTCCCAGTCGAGCCCGGACGCCGACAGCACGGGCTTGACGTACTCGATGAAGTGGTCCTGCGCGATGCGCAGCCCGTCGCCGGGCGGCGCCTCGAGGTAGATGGTGAGCTTGCGCGGGAGCTGGTTCGCCTGGCCGATGAGCTCACGGGAGAGCGGCTCGACGGCGTGGCGCCACTTCGCGGTCGCACGGTTCTTTTCGCGCTTGTCATAGACAATGGCTGTCGTGAAGGTGCCGGTGATGGCCCAGAATATCATCCAGTTGCGTGAGGGGAGCTTCCGCGGAAGGTTTGGGAGGCCGAGCGCACGGAGGGCTGGGTTGCCGGCGGGAGGCTTCGGGGGCACCGCGCCAGAACCATTGGCCGGCTTCGGTACAGCGTTGGGCTCGGCCATGCTGAAAAGCAGGTGGGGATAGGGGCCGAGTTGCTTGTGAAGGCAAACAGTAAGAATGAGGTCGACGGCGTCCCCAGAAAGACCTCGGCGAGTTCCACTGGTCGTGGTGGATGTCGGGCCGGGAGCAAGAGAGAAAAAATGGCCGCGATAAGAGCCGGCGCCGATAAGCCCCGGAATGGAAATACCCAGCTCCGCAGGCCCTTTGAAAGAGCCATCTCGGTTTCCATTCAATTCGATTGACATGCATTGATCTGGAACTCTTGCATTTACGGCTTATCCAACAATGCAATATTCGTTGTGGCTTCTGGATAGACATTGATATTCGTTTCCCAGATTCTGTCACCCGCCTCGCACCTCGTTCGGGAGCTGGTGAGGGACAGTGCTCCTTGCTGCTTCTCAAAGCCTCCCCCGAATGCCGACGCGTGGTTCAGAGCACCGGCGCGTTGCAACGCACACGGTGCAGCGAGCCATAGATGCGAGAATATCTCTTCTCAAATCTCTCTTCGGAAGAAGCTGTGGCTACGATGTTCCTATGCCATGCCAGACCTGGCGGTGTCATAAAGGACCCCCTTACGGATGGAGACTTTTGGCATGCCGAGGCTGGCTCGCCAGCCACTAGTCGTGTCGATGGTTCCATTCCAAAACTCTGCTGGCAATACTGGTGCAGATGCCGGGGAAGCTTAGTGTGAGAGCTGACAGTCCCTGCAAATGTGCTTGGCGGAGCGAGCCGTTGAAAGTCAATGAATGAAATGGGAGCCGTTCGAGCCATGTGGGCACAGCTGCAGGAGGCACCACAAGGTGACATCGAGAACTGGGACAAAGCCTCGACGGCCAAACACCAGACGATACGAGGAACATGAGTTTACGGCTTGCCCGTGTGGCTGGCATGCAGGCCCTTTGACGAGGATTACGAGCACTCGCGTGGTCCGCGAGCCAGACCACTTGCCAACACGAAGCCGTGCTTACCTGTGAGCGAGAGAAGTAGACATTCGACCGCTGGCATGCGCAGAAGGCGAGAAACCACGAGCACAACACCCTCAGCAGAGGAGAGAATCGGAATGGTAAACAGACTGTGACCCTCTGTGAAGCGATTGATGGTCTGGACTGCAGCTTGCAAGAGAGTACGAGTAAGACTGTGGTCCAGATTGTGCGGGGAAGAGGCGAACTGGGCCTGGTTCACTGTAAATCTCAAGCCTCGAGGGAATCACCGGCAGCGCCCAACGTTGGAATGCACCGACCAACGGTGCTGTTTCTCGCGGCAATCTCGGGCGGGGTATTCAGGTGGGGTGGGCACCTCACAGCGACGGGAGGCACGACAGCCAACGCTCCAGCACGACAGCTGCACGCACGAGGCGTTGGACGCCAACAGCGGAAAGCCGCCTCCAGACGTCCGTCCACTGCAACCTGCAGGCCAAGTTGGAGGGGTGGGCCCCCACTCCTCCCACCCCTGACTCCTGACCGCCCTCGCCTACAGCCGCAGCCCGCCGCTGGCCACGTTCCGCCGCCGAGGTGCTCCCTTGCCCCTCGAACCTCGAACCTCGAACCTCGAACCTCGAACCTCGAACCTCGAACCTCGAACCTTGAGGCTCGGGCTCTCGTCTCCATCACCGCAGCGTCAACACCTGTCAGCTGCATTCCTCCATCATCGGCCACGGCGAGGCCAACGAGGTCAAGCTCAAGCGCCCTGCCCTCGACAGTGCAGTGCTCTCTGTCCCGCCGGCACACCAACTTCTTGTTTCGGAGTGACCCTGCCAGGCTCCGCCTGCGCTGCTGTTGACCTTCATCGCGCCACCCTTCTGCTGCGTTACCGTTTCTCCTGACCCAACCATCCATCTGGGCCGCGACACTGTTACAGCTTTCGCCGTCAAAGTAAAGTCGGCATCGTGCCACGGTCAGACAAGATGGACGGCAACAGTAATCGGCTGCACCTGAACTTCGGGAACAATGACCGGCTGCCATTGAACGACAGAGTCTACCCGACAACCCCCTCGACCTTCCCGCAGCCCGTCTTTCCAAACAACCCTGCGCAACAGCCCGGCGGCCTGCAACCGCAGCAGCAGCAGCAGCAGCAGCAGCAGCAGCAGCAGCAACAGCACCAGCAGCATCAGCAGCAACAGCAGGTCTACAACGCCGCTTATCCTCCCCAGGGCTACTTTGCTCCAGGTCCCTCTGGCTATGCTCCCCAGTATCCCGCCCAGGCCGTCAGCAACGACTATGCCCATGCCCAGAACGGCGTCTACCAGGCACGATCCAACACCCCTGGCACCAATGACCCCAACATCGGCCTTGCCAACCAATTCTCTCACCAGAACCTGGGTGGTGGCGCTGCGAGGAGTGCCAATTATGGTGCCCGTGGGCCTCCCTCGTCCCAGCGCCCGAGAACTGCGGGTGCTAGCGGACAGCCTGCCGTCTATGGAGGCTATAGGGATGCGCCGCCGATGCCGACCCAAACCCCCTCGGCACCTCCTGTTGAGGAGTTCCAGCGAGCTCCGGAGCGGAACCCGGACAGGTTCGGGCCCAACTCCAACAGCAATCAGAAAAAGTGCTCGCAGCTGGCCACCGACTTCTTCAAGGACAGCGTCAAGCGCGCTCGTGAGAGAAACCAAAGGTTTGCACCCTGCCCCTTCCCGCCAAGGCCTCCCTGCCTGCCACTGCTCTTTGGCTCGACCAGCTGACATGTTCGGCTGCCAGACAAAGCGAGCTTGAGCAGAAGCTTCAAGATCCAGGACAGAGTGACGCCCGGAAAGAGCAGCTCTGGTCCACCGCAGGCCGCAAGGAGGGCCAGTATCTGCGCTTCCTTCGAACAAAGGACAAGCCCGAGAACTACAACACCATCAAGATCATTGGAAAGGGAGCCTTTGGAGAAGTCAAGCTGGTACAGAAGAAGGGCGATGGCAAGGTCTACGCCATGAAGTCTCTGATCAAGACGGAGATGTTCAAGAAGGATCAGCTCGCCCACGTTCGCTCCGAGCGTGATATCCTCGCCGAGTCTGACAGCCCCTGGGTCGTCAAGCTCTACACCACCTTCCAGGACTCTTACTTCCTCTACATGCTCATGGAGTTCTTGCCCGGAGGAGATCTGATGACGATGCTCATCAAGTATGAAATCTTCTCCGAAGACATTACGCGCTTCTACATTGCCGAAATCGTTTTGGCCATCGAAGCAGTCCACAAACTTGGCTTCATCCACCGGTATGACCATCTACGCGACATTTGCGCGCGACATTGAGTTCTGACTGCCAACAGTGATATCAAACCTGACAACATCCTGCTCGACCGTGGCGGCCACGTCAAGTTGACGGATTTTGGTCTTTCCACGGGCTTCCACCGATTGCATGACAATAATTACTATCAGCAACTGCTGCAGGGGCGATCGAACCGCCCGCGCGACCGTAACTCTGTTGCCATCGACCAGATCAATCTCACCGTGAGCAATCGGTCTCAGATTAACGACTGGAGACGATCGCGGCGACTCATGGCCTACTCCACTGTTGGTACACCCGACTACATTGCCCCTGAGATTTTCACGGGACACGGTTACACATTTGATTGTGACTGGTGGTCTCTGGGCACCATCATGTTCGAGTGTCTGGTCGGCTGGCCGCCGTTCTGCGCAGAGGACAGCCACGACACGTATCGCAAGATCGTCAACTGGAGACAGACCCTCTACTTTCCCGACGACATTACACTAGGCGTCGAGGCGGAGAACTTGATCAGAAGGTGTGTAACTTTCCCACGGCTAACTGCTTGCATGCAGCTGATTCCTCTCCTAGCATGGTGTGCAACACGGAAAATCGTCTTGGACGCGGTGGAGCGCATGAGCTCAAGAGCCACGCCTTCTTCCGTGGTGTCGAGTTTGATAGTCTGCGCCGCATCCGTGCTCCGTTCGAGCCCCGTCTCACATCCAACATTGACACCACCTACTTCCCTACGGACGAGATCGACCAGACCGACAATGCCACGGTCCTCAAGGCTCAGGCTCTCCAGAACAACCGCGGCCAGGTGGAAGAGTCGCCCGAGATGAGCCTGCCTTTCATCGGCTACACCTTTAAGCGATTCGACAACAACTTTCGATAGGTGGAGAAGATGGAAAGATTTCGCACATAGAGCGCTGTCGTGCATTTACGGGAATGGGGGCGATGTTGCTCTGAGAGCTGGCCATGTCTCATGTCAAATGCCAATCTGCATCAGCAAGTGCGTGTGAAAAACGTTATGCCATACATGAAGGATTCAGGGGGCAATGCCATGTTTACGTGAGTTTCTCAGCTTTGCGCAAGAGTGATGGCAACGTAGGGCACGGCTTTGGCCAGATTAATACATGTCCGCGTGCTTGACATCTAGATAGCTGTGCCGGAGTAGCCTTGCTCTTTTACAGCAAAAGCATGGCTGCCGCATCTAAATGGAATGATGAGGCCATCAGATTCCAAACAAGCGAATTGAATTGGCCCCTTTCGTATCCCACTCGGTCTGGAGACCCCCATCAATGGTTTCATGCTATTCCTGACGCCAACGCCGATGCCAATGTAAAATAACTGATGCTGGTCAGCAATGAGCTTGTCCCGCCTATGGCGACCCGGTCCCTTACACGTTCGTCGTGATAGCTCCTCATGCCGGAAGCGCACGCTGCAGTTGGAGCTTCCGTGTTGCCCAACCGCGACTGACGACGGGGTTGCTTCTCTGTTATGTATATGGCATCAGAGGCGCCACACTGCTGCGATTCGGTGTAGCAGCATCATCCGCGGTAATGCGCGGTGCTGTTTGGATTCTCCACAAACAGCCATTCATTTCCTTCCCGTCAAGCCTGGCGCAGCATTGAAACGTTCCTCGCGCTCCGTCATGAACATGACCTGGATCCAGAACTCCTTGCCGTCCGGGTCCCAGAAGCAAAACTGGCGGTCCTCGCGCTTATCGAGCTCGCGGGCGGGGATTTTGAAGCCGACCGTCTCATAGGGCTCGGCCGAGACGAGGAGGTACTGGAAGTTCTTGTCGGGCTCCTCGATGCGCTGGGAGAAGGCGTTCATGACCTGCCACTTGGGGGCGGCGTCGGGGGCAGCGTCCGGGTACTGCAGCTGGAAGAGCAGACCCTGCTGGCGCGAGACGGCGTCGCGGATCTTTGTGATTTTGTAGCCGGGGCGGCCAATCTTGACGACGTTGCGGCGGGGGCCGAAGCCGCCGACGCCGACGGGCAAGCCCGTGGCCGGGTCGACGTTGTTCTGCTTGCCCTCCTTTTGCTCGCGGGCGGCGCGGCGGGCGAGGTTGGTCTGGTGCTTCTTGCCCTGGGTGTGGGCGAGGTAGGAGCCGTCGTTCTGGTGGACGGTGAGGCAGAGGCGGCACTCGAAGGAGCCGACGTGGTTCTTGAAGAAGTAGGGGTCCTTGTCGAGGTCGATGGTCTCGAGGGCGAGCTTGCGGAGGCGCTCGCGGCGGTCGGCGTTGGTGGCCGAGTGGGAGGCGACGCCGCCGCCGCCGAACTTACTGCCGGCGCGGTTCTGGTAGTCCATGGTTGTGCACGCGGTCGGTCCGCCAAACGAGGTTTCGTCGGGTGCTTTGAGATGGGGAGAGTCGAGATGGGCTTGCTGTGCGGTGCGGTGTGGTGTCGCGACTGGAAAAGTCGAGGTCACCGTGGTGAGCGGCGCGGAATAATTTGGCGGCAGGCGTGGGCCAATCAGTCTGAGCGCTGTAGACTAAGCGTTGCGCCTACCTAGGTATGCAGCGCGCCATGTCACTCGTGGACACTGTCGCAGTTGCCAGAGGCGTAGGTTGCTTCACTCTTACTCCCGTACAATAGCATCTGGTTGTTTGAACAGGTATTGATAAAGGGTAAAATCGGTACATCTACATGCTGCTCTTCTCATTGATTCTATCCTGCTGTAGTTGCCCTCATCTCGCCTCGACCTACGAACTGATCCGCTTCGAGTAGCACAAACGCCCTGTTCCTGGAGATGAAGGCCTCGACACATCTCACGAATCTGTCCAGCTCAGCCTGCGGCGTCTCCAAAATCAGCGCAATGAGTCCACGGCGAGCGATCCAGAAGCCAGACTCGAGCATCTCGAACCAGAAGAGGTCTTTTAGCTTCTGAGCCTCCCGAATGTCCGCCGCGTTCGCAATCACCCTCTGGGATCCCTGCTCAGGAAAGTGGGCGGCCATGACGGTTCCGCAGCCGGTAAAGCACAGCTTCGATCCCTCGGTCACCTGATTGAGTCTGGACAAGAAGCGGCAACCCCGTTTGGTGAAGTCATTGGCAACATCGGGGGTGTAGACCTTGGTCAGCCCGTCATAGCCCAGATGCATGGCGAGCGTGTTATTGTTAAAGGTGCCAGAGTGCGGCAGTGCATGAGGCGAGCGAGGGTCGAACGCGGCCATGATGGCAGCTCGACCGCCAAAGGCTCCAAAGGCAACGCCTCCGCCGAGCCACTTGCCAAAGGTCTTGAGGTCGAGCTTTAGACGTTGCATACCGGCAAGCCCGTTGGCCGTCATGCTTGACGTCATGACCTCGTCCAGAATGAAGAGCACTCTTGACTGTATCTCCATCAGTGGGGTTCCTTCGAGTCGAATACCAAGTTGCAGCGTACCATTGAAGCTGTCTCTTGCACGCAGGCCAAGAACTCGGATGTTCCGCAGATACAGCCGCCTGCGCCTTGCATCCCTTCAACAAGCACAGCAGCGACGCCTTCGCTCCGTATAGCCCTTGCTGTGCTGTCCAGGTCATTGTACCTGGCAACGATCCAGTCATCAATGTCCACATTGTTCGCGGCTGGCTTCCCTCCTGCAAAGCTCAAGACACTGCCGTGATAGCCGCCGTCGAAGACGACAATCCTTCGCTTCTTTGTGAAGAACCTCGCTGCTGCCAGGGCTTGCAGGTTCGCCTCTGTGCCCGAGTTGGTGAACCTCACCTGATCAATGTCGAACCGCTGGCACAGCGCTTTCGCAAAAAGCTGCTCTTGCGCTGTCGTTGCGCTGACGTTCAGGCCTACGTTTTCGAGAACATGCCGCAAGGCGCCCTGGATGACGGGGTGGGAGTGGCCGTAGAGAGCGGCCGTGAACTCGCACGTGAGGTCGACTAGTCTAATGGATGTTGAGTCGACAGCGTCTTTGAAGAGGGCAACAGTGCTTACTCTTCTTCATCTTCCGTCTTGACGATATGTCCATGACCAGACCGTATGCACAGAGGAAACGGATCTGCGTGAAGCACGGCCCTGGTGTTGCCTCCTGGGAGGAAGTCCAAGGCTTCGTTGTGAAGCTTTTTCGACTTGGGGTTGCGCCGTACATATCTTGCAACAGCGGCATGCAGGGCTGCAGACAGGCTTGGATCCTGCGACATTCTGCAGCTCGTGCACACGATCTGTTTGGATGCTGTTACAGTTGTGAGAACTTGCAAGTAGGTTTCGGAGGAATGAGAGCCACAGCAGACGGCGAGAAAAGGCAGTGCCTGCCCGAGCTTTCACATTGCAGCTCGAGTATACTAAGAGCGGGAAACCCCAGCAAAGGAGAGGTGCATAAGGGAAGAGTCCAAGGCAAGACCTTGATTGCTGAGAACATGACAAGACAAGGACCAGGTGTGCCGGAGGTTCTTGATTTTACGAAGTATGGCTTTTACCGTAAATGTTGGGGGTCTGAATTATAGGTACTTCAGGAGTGCGGAAGCGGGGGAAAGCAGCGTGGCTTGAGGAGGCCCGCCGTGGCTACATGCCATTATACAAGGCCCAGAGTGAGATTTCAAAAGGGCCTTGCTTCCGTTGTGAGGCCCCACGAAGAAGATGGTAATGCCATCAGATGTTTTGGAGGTGACCGGAGAGCATCCTGGGCTTCGCCGTTTACACAGAGCCCTCGACGATGTCCATGGCAAATACAGGGGACCTGGTGGAGACGGACGCCTGCCGACGCCTGGTGGGGAAGGCAAGGCGGTCAAGGTGCAACCGCCGGCAGAATCTGCATCCCACTTAATTTTTTCTGCCGAGCACCCACAGAAGCCAGCGCCGTGCAGTCAGGACCAAGACAAACATCTCCGACCCGACATCGACCAAAATGGCGGGTTCAATCAACAAACCGAAGAGTGAGTCCCGTCTGGGAGCGAACCGGTGCGCTCTTTTGACACAGCCGTGCTAACAGGAGTCGTAGAACCCACGTCGAAGCGCGGCACCACGCGCCTTCGCCACAAGATCGAGAAGAAGTCGCTGGCCAAGCAAAAGAAGCTGCGCAAGCTCGCAAAGAACAACCCAGAATGGCGCACCAAGTTGAAAAAGGATCCTGGCATCCCCAACCTGTTCCCGTACAAGGAGAAGCTGCTCGCCGAGATTGAGGAGAAGCGCCTGAGGAGGGCTGCCGAGCTGCAGAAGAAGAAGGAGGCGGCCAAGGCGGCCAAGACTGGCGGTAAGCGGGATGATGCGCAGGTCATGGACGACGTCGACGAGCTCGATGGCGAGCTCGATGGTGATGAGGTAGACGACATGGATGATGACGACATGGACGAGGACGTCGACGAGTCGAACCCCATGGCTGCCCTCATCGCCAGCGCCAGAGCCGCCGCGGCAAAGTACGATCAACAGCTCGAGGACAGCGACATGGACGACGATGACGATGGTGACGATTCCGGTGACGGCGACGTCAACGACGTTTCCGTAGGCCAGGCGTCGTCGCGAAAGACGTACGACAAGGTCTTCAAGCAGGTCATCGAACAGGCTGACGTCGTTCTCTACGTCCTCGACGCCCGCGACCCCGAGGGCACCCGGTCCAGGGAGGTTGAGCGCAGCATCATGGCCGCGGCCTCTGGCGGCAAGCGACTCATCTTGATTCTCAACAAGGTCGATCTGATCCCGCCCAAGGTCCTGCGAGACTGGCTCGTCTACCTGCGACGCTACTTCCCCACGCTCCCTCTGCGCGCCTCTGGAGCCGCGTCGAACGCCCACACCTTCAACCACCGCGACCTGACGGTGCAGAGCACCTCGGCAACGCTGTTCAAGGCGCTCAAGAGCTTCGCGGCTAGTCGCCAGCTGAAGCGCTCCGTCTCCGTCGGCGTCATTGGCTACCCCAACGTGGGCAAGAGCTCCGTCATCAACGCTCTCCTCAGCAGGATGAGCGGAAAGGGCGCGAGCGCCTCCAAGGCTTGCCCTGCTGGCGCCGAGGCTGGTGTCACGACGAGCATCCGCACCGTCAAGATTGACAGCAAGCTCACCCTTCTCGACTCTCCTGGTGTCGTCTTCCCGTCGTCGTCTTCCATTCAGTCTGGCGGCCTCGTCTCCCTCAAGAACGCCACCGAGGCACACGCTCACCTCGTCCTGTTGAACGCAGTCCCCCCTAAGCAAATCGACGACCCTATTCCCGCAGTCACCCTCCTCATCCGCCGCCTGTCCACCTCTCCCGACCTGATTCAGAAGCTCACCGACGTCTACGACATTGCCGCCCTGCTTCCGAGCCGCGCCGACGGCGACGTCACGACCGACTTCCTTGTCCAGGTCGCCCGCAAGCGTGGACGGCTCGGAAGAGGTGGTGTCCCCAACATAAATGCAGCTGCCATGACGGTCGTGACCGACTGGCGCGACGGACGCATCCAGGGCTGGGTCGAGCCGCCTACGCTGACCGTCGAGTCTGCCGATGCGCCTGCCAAGTCGACGGGCATCAAGATCGCCGGCGAGGAGGCCGTCATGCCCGACCGGAAGGAGATTGTCACGGAGTGGGCGGCCGAGTTTAAGCTTGACGGCTTGTGGGGAGACGGAGGCAACGAGGATGACGCCGAGGCCATGGAGCAATAAAAACCGGTCGATGGTGACGAATACTTCCATGATTTTGTTCACAAGTTGTTAGGCGTTTACTGGCTGGCTGGGACTAGACCATACTAAAGTGGTTCTTATAAAAAACGTATTATTCTCTCTCTCTATTCCTCGCCCTATTTGCACTCCCCTGAAAGTCTTCACAAGACGTTGTATGTGCACATGACATGCCAAGCACCCCGTGCTCAGGCATCGATCAACTCCATCTTGACACCTCTCTTGCCGGTCCTCTCATCCTTTTCGTCACGGACACTAACCTTGACCTTTTGGAAGAGTTCCACTTTGACGGCTCTGCTGCCCATTGTCGTCAGCGCATACGACTCGGCGTCAAACTCGCTCTCGGGCTCCGGCTCAGCCAGATCCCGCAGGCGGATCAGGCCCTCGATGCCGAAACGCGGCACGAGGACGACGAAGCCGTTGCTGAAGATCCTCATGACAAAGGCATCCTCCTCGGCGACCTTGCCCTTGAGTGCCTGGCCGACGTAGTAGGCGATGCTGGCGCGGCCTGCCATCTGCGCGTTGCGGTGGCGGACGTTGATGTTCTTGCACACGGCCTCGAGGCGGCCACGGCTTTGGACCGAGGGGTGGACGGCCTCGTAGCCGATGGCGGCGGCGAGCTGTCGATGGGCGAGGAGGTCTGCGTAGCGGCGGATGGGGGACGTGAAGTGCGTGTAGATCTCCGAGGCGAGACCGTAGTGGCGGAACTCGGGGTACGCCTGGGTGCCGGAGCAAAAGTACTCGGCGCTCATCATGCAGCGCGTGGCCATGATGCGGACGAGAGTGTTGAAGAAGGGCTCCTTTGGCTCGACGCACTGGTCGAGTGAATCGGCGAGCGTCTTGCTGGAGTCGCTGCGCAGCTCCAGGCCCTTCTTGACGCGCAGCTGGTTGGACAGCTCGTCAAAGTTGGTCTTTGGTGGCGCGCCGTGGCGTCGCAGGATGGCAGTCTGGGGAAAGGCCTCGTAGATCTTGGCGGCGACGCTGACGTTGGCGAACAGCATGAATTCCTCGACCAAGGAGTTGGTGTCGAGCAGCTCCTTCGTCTTGACGTCGATGGGGTCAGACGACTCGGACTCCATCTGAACCTTGACCTCGGGCGACGAGAGGCTCAGCGCACCCGCATCCATGCGCTTCTTCTTGAGCTTCTTGGACAGCTTGAGGAGCATGCGCATTCCGTTGGTGAGATCGTCCTGCTGAGCCTTGTCGTCGATGCGGAGCTGAGCCTGTTCGTAGCTGAACGCCTCGCGAGACTTGATGACAGACTTTGTGAACCGAACGTTGACCATGTCTGCGTTGTTGTTGACCTCCCATATGACGGAGAATGCGAAGCGCTCAACGTACGGCTTGAGGGAGCAAAGATCGGTACCAAGAAGCATCGGAAGCATGTCGATGCGTTTGTCGACGAGATACACCGTCGTGCCGCGAATGCTTGCCTCGGCGTCCATGGCATTGGCCGGTTTGACAAAGTGCGAGACGTCGGCGATGTGGACGCCAACTTCGTAATTGCCATTCGGCAATTTCCTGGCGTGCAAGGCGTCATCGATATCTTGACACCCAGGAGGATCGATGCTGCAGATAAGCAGCTCTCGCAAATCTTCTCTGTCCCTCCAGCCCGGGTCATCAGTGCTAGCAGGGACTTTCCAATCGTGGCCTTCTTTGGGAAGACAGTCGAGGACAGTCTTGGGGAAAGGTCGATACTGGACATCCCATTCCAGAAGCAATGCTTCCGTCTCGGCACCCTTGGTCTCGAGGTCTCCTAGTGACCGCACGAAGTGGCCGATAGGATGCCTAGAGTCCCTGTCCCAGGCGTCTATAGTCACGAGCAGGCGCTTGCCCAGGAGTTCCGCCACCTGGCGGGTGCGAAGTCGGATCTTTGGAATCTTCTTGTCCATGGGGATGAGGAAGACGCTGTCCTGCTTTCGGCCCTGCGTCGAGGACTTGCTGGCTGAAGACGGGTCAATGTGGCCAACGTATTGTCGCCAATTTCGCTTGATCACTCCGACCACCTTGGCAGTGGGCTGTGGCTGGCTCTCCGAGGAAGCCTTTTGCGTCCTTCTGACCTCCTCCTGCAGTGCTTTGCGCTCCTTGTCCGAAACGAAGTCGTCGCGCTCCTCAGCATCGGCATTCTCGTTTCGTGTGATGGTGTCTTCTTCGATAATCTTTGTCGACGGCTCTTTCCACTTGTCCTGTGGGAGGAGCTCTACCACCACGACATCCCCATCGACTGCTCGGTTGATGCTCTCGCGGCCGAGGACGAGCAATGGCTTGGGAAATGCAGGAACTTTGATGGAACCCTCCAGGTAGTTGTAAGGGGACACATTGAATATCCCCTGGTGCATCAGTCCCGCCTTGACTCCGGTCATCATTCTTGACATGGTGAAGTATTCTGGGTAGAGCATCTGCGCGGGCTTCTGGAATCCACCTTGGCTCTGGGACTCGGCAACCATGTCGAGCAGCTTGTCGCCATCATCAAGGCCCTTCACGTAGTCTTTCAAGGAGGAGGCATTGAGGCCTGCCGCTCGAGCTTTCCGCAAATTCTCTTGATCATCGCTGAGCATAACGATCGCTGGGACCTTCTTCGCTTTTGTCCGAGTGAGGTGATCGCCGTACCACTTCACGGCAAGTCTGACAGCGCGATCGTTCCTGTCATTGACGCTCTCATTAGGCTCACGATTCACATAAGTCTCGAGCCGGAAGTCGTTGTAGAAGACGTAGAAGCGCTTGTCTTCGCTCTTTGTCAATCCCACCAGACGATTGTAGAGAGGGAGAGAGCGGTTTCGAAGCTCTTCCAGAACCGTCTGAAGAATAATGACATCGTAGAAGGACGAGCTTTGCTCAAAGAGGTCCATGGCGTTTAGTAAGGCATTAGTATCGGGTACCAGGTAATGGCCCTGAGGAAGGGTTTTTGTGCCGGCAGGCTTGTCCGATAGCACAAATGGCTGGGCTGTCACATCATCAGTCTTGCAAGACTTTACAAACATCTCACATTTATTGCTTACTTTGTCCAGCAGCATTCCTCGGTGCTCCCTCCAGGCAGGCCTTGCATAGCTTCGAAGAGCAAGGTATGTCAGTCCTCAGGTAGACTTCTCTCACAATTTTCTGAACTTTGCCGCTGCGAGTCGATCGAACGTAAACCTTGCTCGAGATGTTCGACGCCAGCGGGTCCGCCTCGTGAGATCGCTTGAGGCTCGTCATGGCGCAGTTGTCTTCGTCTCTCACAGAGGGTGAAAAACGTTGATGTTGATGAGGACCATCGAGCTTTAGCAGGGCGAATCAAGTCACTAGTGCGCTTGCTTATCGATACAGAGGATGCAGTAAGGCATCGCCCAGCGCCTCACCAAACATAAGCCTCTAACATTCTGTCCGGTCAAAGACGAAGATAAAAACTAAAAGTGTCTTACTTTTAGACCACAGGTTGCTCAACTGTAAGATTCTGGTCTTTCGACCTTTTTCCAGCATTATTATGTCGAGCTCGGGATGGTATCTGGAGAATATTGATTCCATGGTCACATGATTTTGCCAGTGTCCCCATCACGTGACTTTCTTATATACCAGAGCTCCAGCTCCAACCTCGCCAGCAAAGTCACAGAACCCAGGAAGCTGGCGGCCAAGGCCTCATAACAAGCTTCGACGTGGTCCCGAGGGGATCAAGCTCCAAGGACAGATGGGCATTGCGCGAAGTGAGAACCGGTATCCAGCCATCCCCTCTGACGGGGAAGTGTCAGGCCACAAGCTGTGGTCGACGACCTCGTACCGGCTCATCAAGCATCTGCCATAATGAGAGTCGACAAAAGACTGCTCCTTTATCTTGTTATTTTATGAATGGACCAATTTACTTTACTTCGAGATTTGAGGAAGCCGCAAGAAATCAGGCTCTCCAGCGACAGCTTGGACATTTGGCGCAAATCTACAACCATCCCGACAATTCCTTTCCTCGGCGTTGCGGAGAATTTATTCTGATACCCTCAGCAGAGGCTCTCATTCCTCGCTTCCGATGTCTCATGAATACTTGGTTGGCCTCTCACCTACGGATGATAAGACTCTAGGATCTGGCCAGCGGCATGGGTAAACCTTACGGCGACTTCGAGGTGGCAGCACTTGCGCGCCTCAGGGAACTTTGGAGGGCGAATTTCGGTGATGCAGTCGACTGCTTCGAGCCGCCCTAGCCGAAGGTCTCGGTAGATGGAGCAGACAATGTTGGCAGAGACCCAGAGTAAGCCCAGAAAGACGAACAGCACGCACAACTGCCTCGTCTCCTTCTTTCGACTCTGGATGGATTCGGCTTTTTCGGCAACCAGAACACCTGCCCAACGATCGCTATAAGCCTCTTGCCATGAAGCAACATACCCTAGGGCTATCAGCTAACTCACGCGATATTTCTTACAATGCATCGTGCAGCTGGCCCGCGGTGGCGATGGCCTGGCTTGACTTCCGTCGGTCGGTCTTGGCTGCCTGCAGAGCCAACCCTCAATATCAGCTTAACCCATCGTTATCACAAATCCAACAGAGCAGTCACGTTACGGACGAAGCTACGGAAGCGGCAAAGCGGCATGCTTGCCGTCTGTTGGGCCTGGATGGTAGGCTTCAAGATTTGAGCCTGGTTGCCCAGATCACTTCCGTCAACAGTCAGCCATAGCGAGTCTGGGGATCATCAAGTCCACGTTCGAAAGAGGATCCACGCAGGTCTGTCGGCGATGATCATCATCGGCAAATCCAGAACAATGCTGCCCGCGAATGGGAACAACACCTGCTGGGCTCATGATGCGCGACCAGGTGGGCCGCCGGTTCGTGGCCTCCTGATCAATGCACCGGTCAACTATCCAATGGCAACGTCGAGACGAGATTGATTTCAAGACGACTTTGTCGCAGAACATCGATGGCGCTCATTCACTTTGTGCAACTTGGTCTAGCTGATATTTGTTTCTTACGGATGCAAAGTATACCGTAGATCTGTCTTGAACACGGCTGACGAGAACACTTCTTGATGCCGATGACGCAACTCATCACCCCGTGTCATGTATCTTGCTGGCAGCGTTTGCCACTTGCCACTCGGCCGAATGTCCAGGAAACAGGGTTGGGGTGCTCATTTGCCAAACGGGCCGAGAGCACTTACCACCGGACACCCAAAAGGCCCAGTGGGTCGGTCCAGCAAGGCGAGGCTCACTTGTACTTGTGTTGGAGCCGGATTGTGAACTCGCTGGACCACGAACCAGGAAGCTCGAATACGCGGGTCATGGCCATCCACGACATTGGTTTGGTTTTGAACCTTCGATTGATGCTATCCGCGATTCTCGTCGATGTATGCCAATAACTCGTGCTCGTCCTTGCCGCATTGCTCTAAAATTCGCCTGGAAGTGAAGCCTTGATGGCAGCCCACTGTCATTTGCGCAACTGAATGTCTATAGTCACGCGCTACGAGTCGCCAGTCACGTCAAAAGTCCATGGGCGGAATTTCGGGGTAATATTGACTCTGAGGTTTCATGCCGAGGCGACCTACGCCATGTCACCGAAGCCGGACTTTCAACATTTAGGCCGATTGCAGGGGACCCTAGATGGAGTGGCTCGTTAATCTCGAAATATCCTTGCTGACCTTCTGCAAGACCCAAATATGGCGGCCGAAATCGAGGCTACGCGCCGACGATGACATTGAGTAGGCGAGCACGTCACACCCTCTTCTGCAGCAGCCGATTCAAGCCAGACTACATGAACAGGAAGTTTGTACCACGACCCCTGACATTGGCATGTCCTCCGTCCTCCACATGCGTGGGGAGCGATCTGGGGCGTCGGCAATCTTAGGGGTCTTTTACTCTGGACGTTTATGCGTATGCGTGTGGCACTGTTGCGGTTGTGGTGTATGCGAAAGGGAAGATCCGTGTCACCGTGTCCAGTTGCTGTGCATCGCATCACGGCCATTCCAGCAGTGTATGAGAAGGACGGATGGGAGATTTGCGAGATGCATGCCGCGAGGTGTATGGGAGGAGCGAATGGGAGCGAATGGGAGCGGCAGCAGCCAGGGCTTGCTCCCATGACGGCAGCACTTCTTGTCCTACCTTCCCGTTGGGCCCAGAAGCCGGGAGTCAACGGAATGCACATGGACTGCAAGGCGGTGTCACGGGCCGGAGACGAGGCCGCATGCTCATGTGACAGGCAGACAGCTCGATCCGGACATGCATGACGACTTGCTTGACGACGAGATACGACTCGTTTGATGTGAGAACGGCTGATGGAGCACATGCGACAGAGATAGTGGGAGCTCATCGGGCATGCTATGCCTTTCAGCGTGCGACATGCATGAAACGGACTACAAGTATTACTGAGCGGACAAGAAGCAGAGACGGCAATCAACGCGCACAAGCATGACTAGAATCTGACCTCAGACTCAGGTGTCATCTCGTGTCCGCGATTTAAGCCAAAACCGGTCGTATATCAGCCGCGGAGGTTGCAGAGAGCGGGGACCCTCGGGTTGCACAACAGACCACCTACCTATTTACGGACTCGGACGTGTACGGGGTACAAGCGTGCACAATCAAGAGTTCTTCCTCACGGGCGGCCTTTAGCAAGCATCGCAGGAAGCTTCCCAACGACCCGGGAAAGGGGAGCAGCTGTTCCAGTTGTTTGAATGGCGACATGACGATGGCTGTGCAGCCGGCGTGATTGGTTGGAGGTGTCGAATTCAAGAGGGAGGGCGACTGTACATACGATGTTCTGCATTAGTTGCAAGCGCTTGGAAGCGTAAAGGGCTTTGGCAACGCCAGTGACGAGGCTGACCCAATGGGAGAGGAACGCGCAACGGCAGCTGCATCGGGGGTGATGCATTGGATGCATCACCTCCGAGGCGGGAGCAACCACGACGCTACTCGTACATATTGAAGCGCAGACGAGCTGGCCGTTGCTTCAGTGGATGACGAGAGGAACGCGTGGAGGAAGGATGTCCATCAGATGTCAATTCTTAGCATACGCCCAGACCCATGCGACGGTGGAGGCAGCGCAGCCAAAGTCGACTAAGAGCAGGGACACGGCATGCCAGGCGCCTCGTACCAGCAAGGGTCGAGATTAGCCAGAAGCGAATAGGAATTCGGCAGGGTCTAATGTGCGTATCCCATGCTCCATTTGCCGGGCCGCAAAGATAGCCTCTTCATTCGCCGTAGCTGCGACAAGGGCGGTTACGTTGAGGGTCTTCGCGCGCCGTTCTGGAAGCAACGACATGATGCAGAGGCCATGCCGGACGGGAGGGTTCCATCATCAAAGAGCTGCCTTGCGCCTAGGGAGCTGAGGATGATGAGCAGCACCTCGGCGAAGGGGTGGACGCAGCGGCGACTTGGCAAGAATAGCAGCAGGCGCTATTGTCGGGGTACATGCTAGTGCTGTGTGGGCCTCCCTAGTGGCTCGCGTAGCGCATCGTTGCGACCGTTTCCTCGGGCATGGGGGCTCACGACGAGGCATCAAGTGGCGGAGAAAGCTTGAGGCGCGACGTCGAGCGACGGAGCGAGCTTGATATGGAGCTATTGTTGGCGGCCGGTGGTGCCCGGTGGGCGAAGACTAAGAGGGTCCGAGGTCGATTAGAGTGGGCTAGTCGCAACTTAGCAGCATCGACATGACGATGTCTCACGCGCCGCGTGCGAATGGACGGAGGAGCGGGAGGAGGAGGCTCTTTGGGTCAAACCAGTTTGCGCTCTGCCGCTAGCAGCAGCAACGGCCAGGAGGCCAGGAGAGGTCGGGTTCGAGATTGCGGCCAGCCTCGCTCGGTGCGGGGTTGGTGGTTGCTTTGCATTTTCGCTCTACCACCTGGCCCGGCGTGGCATGGCGTGGTCTGGGGGTGGGCGATCGCATCGTTCCCGCACCTCACACACGCATCCGAGTGACACAAGAAAAGGGCAAATGCAAGGAAGTTGAGTCGACGAACAACCAGGGGGCGCCCAACTCCGCAAGCCCCCCGTCCCCGGCGCTGTCGCCAACGATCCACCGGGCGAGCAGGCTGGGGGAGAGAACCAGAGACCCCAGTCCACGCCCAGTGCTTGAAGCAACGGCTGGCGTCTTGGTGCGAGCTAGGCGTTTTGGCGCGATTCCCATCGTTGGAGATGGGCACGACGGACCGGCGCAGCGATTGGGCGCGTGGCTCGAAGCCGTCGAAGGGCCACCCCGGCAAACCGCTCAACGCGCACCCAATGCAGTCAATGCCCACTCCCCATCAGCAGGAGGTAGCGGCGGACGAGGGGGGAGGGGCTAGCAGGCGCGGGCCGCCGACGCAAGGCTATCGGTCTTGTTTCTCTTCGTCGTTGTCTCTTCGGAGCCGGACACCGTTCGGCCTCGTGCTGCTCCTCCGATCGAGCCTTTCGGGGCTGAACGAGACAAGAAGCCTAGCCCGGAGAGACAACAAGGAGAGCCGCCTAAAGCCTAAACCGTCTGCCAACACCAACGACGCACTACCGGCTTTGGTCAATTCCAAGGGCGGTGCGGCAAAACAAACGGGCGGAGACGCCGTAGGACCCCTGACTGCCGAGCTTGGCATCAACTCGAGCTGCGCGCGCGAGCTGCTCTGGAATCCGGCGGCATGGGCGGCCAGCTCATGCGCAACCGTGTGACGGAGTATAGAGCCGGGGTTATCGTGCGTCGTGATTCCATGCTCCTTGACCGTACGGCAGCGTCGGAAGTCTGTTATCAGGTGCGCACTTGCGAGCGCAGTAACCTGCAAATGCAGGCATGCGAGGACGCGCCATCGCCGCCTAGCCGCTGCTTACTATTACATGGTCCGTACAACGACTGTAGGTTCCTGGGTGCCTTGTTCTCTTGGTCTAGAGACGGGAGACGCCGGAAGCGTATTAGCTACCAGAGCACCCGCCCGAGGAGACTCGCAGTCCCCGGTGGCCCAGGTCCGATGGTCCCGAGGCAACGAGGTCATTTCACGACTCGCGACGGTAGTCGACTCTGGCCGTCGAAGGAGTTGGGATCGTTCATGCCAACAACAAGCCAGTATCTATGAATAGCGACTGATCGGAATGCGATTCGGTTGACACAGGCCGATGCGGTCTCAGTGACGTGACATTGTGGCTCTGAAGAGGGAGCGTGGCCCCGAGGCGAAGGAGGTAAGGTTTCGGCACCGTACCGCACCTCCAGCATAAGTCACGGTTGGCGCAGAGGGGTACCCACAAGATACCTTGAAGCTTCCAACCCACTCCCTGTGGGGAATGGAGACTTGCTGCTGCGTGCTTGAACCGAAAACGGCCAAACGGTGAGGAAGTGACCTGTCACTTGGCGGGAGCCTTCGCTGGAGATCGACGTACCCCGTCCTTGTCGCCACGCCCGAGCCGCTTGCCGCAGGCGGTTCTCAGCCCCGGGGGACCCTCGGAATCGTGGTCCGTCGTGGCATCGCTCTGGGCCTCAGTCAGTGTGCACGGAGCGCCGTGACGCAGGTTGAAACCGCCTCTTCAACCTTGAGAGTTGGCGATGCCTTGGTCCGCGATTCGCAGCAACGTCGCATCCAACGGGCCTCGTCGGCCATCCGTTCCAAACACTGAACTGGGCACGAGACGACGAGGCATGCACCGGGTTGTATCATGACTGTCCCAGCGCCCGGCCAGGGGTGCCCAAAGCGCCAGCCAGCCAGCCAGCCAGCAGGCAGCGCAGCAGGCAGCCAGGCCACCGAGGCCAGGCAGGTCTGCAACAGGCGAACTTTCAGGTTGTGGTCCCCCTTCTGCTCGGTCTTGTCTGTTTATCCTTTTCCTTGGCTGCAGAACCGACTTGCATCGCCGAAAGCATGTTATCCGTTGAATGCATGTGCAAGCATGCAGCGTCCAGAGTAAGGTATGGATGCTGCGTCTGCAACTAACATGCGGCAGGCAGGCACATGAAGGCCTGCCCACCCCCGCTCGTTACCGTCATCACAAGGCCCTACCGATAAGGTCGGGGAAACGCTGCTTGGTTGGATCTACCAGTCGCTGGCGTGACCGTCATGACTGCGTTGCAAGATGACTTGCATGAGGCATGGGCAGCAGCTGCCTTGGGTGCCGCGGCAGGTATCGAGTACGAATAGGCCGGCTAGCAACCCCGTCCGAGGTTTGTCGATGCGACGCGATGCGATGCGATACGGCGACAACAGGCCAGCTGCGGCGCGCCGCGTCCGTCAGGTCCCCGCCTGAACCAAAGTCAGTCTTGTGCTCTAGCCCATCCAGGCTGGCGTGCCAGTTGCGCCATGTCAGCCAACCAGCCGGCGTCATCCGTCTGCCTTCTGCACGTTGGGGTGAGGTGGTGAAGCCGTCGGTCGGCCCAAAAGCCCTGGCAGGTGCAAGTACATGCCAACGGCACCGGCGGCACATATTAATAGCGTGCACACGGCGTGCGGATGCCGGATTGCGGATGCTGATGCCATTACGGAGTACATGTGGTTCAAAACGGACATTCACTTCTCCCCCTGCCAACTTGGAGGAACCCCCCCCCCCTCCCCTCCCTCGCCATCCCTCCCTTCCCTCCCCTCCCCTCCTCCCTCCCTCCATCCCTCCATAGCCACATCTTCCCCATCCCCTCCCTGCTATTATCGTGTGGCCAGCGGCGGGCTCTCCACTCTTTTCGCAACTGCCAAGCGAACCTAGTTCGAAGCGGTGCTCGTCGACTGGTGAGGCCTCGAGGCTCGGGCGGCTCTGATTTGCCCGTCTGCCATGCGCGTACTCCGTACCAGGCCGCCTCGACACCACTCTGGCGCGCGTGCCCACCTACACCACCTACATATTCCCGCTGCCGCTACCCTCGCCCTCGCCTCGCAGCATCCCATCCCTCGTCCTCCACCTACACCTTACACACTCACTCCACCTCCACCACCCTCCCCAAGTTCCATCCGCGCATCCACGCCTCCATCCCACGCTTCCACGCTTCGCTTCCACGCACCGTACCGTCTCGCTGGAGTCTGTCCCCAAGCACCACCCACCTCACTGCGCCCACTTGCGGCCAAGGCCCCAGCATTCAGGGCCCTCCTCCATCAGTCAACCCGTCCGGCGCTCAATCGCGGCGCATCCAGCTGTCTGTTTGCATCGTGCTGCTGCTGCTGCGCAACACCAGCGCGCACGTCTCCACTCGTCCGTCTTCGCGAGACTGACTGAGTAACCGTTGCGCGCACACTCGTCGGCTTGTGTTGTCGTCGCCGCCACTGCTCCAAACCAGCAGCGTCGCACTCGTCTTCTTGCGCCTTTCTTCAGAGCTCGCTGTCGCCCCGCGCGCGCGCTCTTTTGGTTGCGCTCCCGCTGGCCGTCGGCGTCATCGACTACCTCGACGCGCACGCGCTGTCCGCGACTGTGCGCGCTTCAAAGGTTGGTCATTTACCATCGTTCTACTTTTCATTCTCTCTCCTCTCTCTGTGGCTCTCTCTCTCGCACGCGCGCTCTCTCTCTCTTGTGCTTGCCGTCGGCAACAGCAGCGCAGTTCGTGTCCGCTTGCTGTTTCTTGTCCCAAGCCTTTGCGGCGCCCCTGCCCGGCTTTGGCCCGTTTTCGGCTCAGCCGTTTGGCCGTCGTCGCCCATCTGACACACCCTCCACGCCCCTCGGACGCCAACCACATGCACGATTAGGCCTGCCCTGCTGCTGCACCCTCCGCCAACCTGGGGTCGACTTCGCGCTGGCCAGCCCAACTATTTCACAACACGTCGCCGTCGCCCTTTATTGTCGCCATTGCAGAGGCGCCGCGCGCTGCTGACCGGGCCCGTGAAGGACCCTCTGGCCATGTACTCGGCGCCACCAAGCCGCGCTGACAGTGCGACCATCAATCCTGCCGCTCTAAACTCTCCGAGTAAGTGCTGCTTGCCCTCTCAGCCTCGTTATAATGGACGGCACCACCCTTTGCGAATTGCCGCCCTCCCGCCTCCCCTCCATCCCGAGCCGTGCCGTTGATACACACGGCGCCTGCGCACCCGCCACATCGGCATCGCATCGCATCGTAACGCGCAGCACCACATCCCGACGTCACCGTTCCGGCCGTCGCATCACCGGTGCTGTTGCTGTTGCCGTTTCGAGCCGGGATCTCGGCGCGCGCAAGTAGCGCGCAGCCATGGTCGCCGGCTGCCAACCTCAGCAGCACTCTTCAAGTCGCTCTCTACCGCTTGTCCGTGTTGCGATGCTGATCCGCCGACCCTGACAGCCTTGTCTTCCGCGCCGGCCCGCGACGACGAGCGGATCCGGTCCCTGGATATCCACGAGGAGCCGCAGCCTGGCGATGACGGTATGTCGTGGCAGGCCTCGTGTCGCTCTGCGCTACGGACCGCTGTACATCGCGCCCCACGCGAGAGCTAATCTCTGTGCTGCCTACGTTCGAGTTTTTTCATGTCACCTTGTTGTCGTGTAACCCCGTGCGACCCTGGGTGCCATTGCAGACTGCGCGCGCGCGAGAGAGAGAGGGAGAGACAGAGAGAGAGACAGGAACCTACGTGCAACGCTGAGAGAAAACCTGCTGACCCTAGGTTCTCGCGATACAGGTGCTTCCCCATCGCAACGGAAACGTATACGACCAATGAAGCCATCCGACATTACCGGGCAGCCGCCCTTGCCTCCGGGCGCCCAGGCGTCTCAGCCGCCGCTTACCCCCCAATCGCAGAACACGGCTTTGCCGAGCCAGACGACGCCCGCGTATCAGACCGCAGCGCCTCCCAAGACGACGCCCACTAAATCAACACTCAAGGCCCTCCCGACCGTCCGAGACCACACGACTGACCAGCTCAACCAGAGCGGCGATGAGTACCTCCCGCGCGAGATCGACGAATTTGGCGAGAAGAAGGTGATGCCCAATGGACAGTTGCTTGGCAACCGCCAGTACCGCTGCAGAACCTTCTTGGTCCCAAACAGGGGCGACAAGCTCTTCATGCTCGCCACGGAATGCGCCAGGGTGCTGGGATATCGAGATTCGTATCTGCTCTTCAACAAGAACAGGTCGCTGTACAAGATCATTGCCAGCCAAGCCGAGAAGGACGACCTGGTTCAGCAGGAAATCCTACCCTTCTCGTACCGCTCCAGGCAGATTGCCATCGTGACGGCGCGATCCATGTTTCGCCAATTTGGCAGCCGCGTCATCGAGAACGGCCGTCGGGTCCGCGACGACTACTGGGAAACCAAGGCTCGCAAGCAGGGCTTCACCGAGGCCGATCCCGCGGGGGAGAAGAGACCGGGAGCGGCCAAGGCTCGCGAGGCCGCCGAGGCACAGAACAACGTACTCATGAGTGGCCCTCACACGGAGATTGTTTACAACAATAATCCCGGGCCCTACCCTGGTGCTCCGCAGCCACACCTAGTTCAAGCAGGTATGATGGGGGCGCCGCCTGGAAACGCAACAAGGATGCCTGGATTAACAGTCGGGGCAGAGTTCAGCGACACTCGCCCAAGGGATTTCAGCGGAATCATCAAGGGCGGTCCGCGCCAGGAGATCACGGGCCCCGCGTACCAGGACCAGACCAGACCCTCGCCACTCGGGGAGCTGCATTCCCAGGCCCACCACGCCGCCGAGTTCAACAGGTCCGTGAACCAGCAGCGCGATATGCGAGGCGATTACATGCAGGGGATCTGGCGTCGACCCCACGAGCAGCCGGCCTCGTCGTCCATCAGCCAACCCGTGGGTCCGTCCGACGCGGCCGTCCCGACCAGCCGCCCCTCGAGCTCGCCGCATACGACCGCCGCCGGCGTGGCGCAGCAACCTGTGGTTTCGTCGCAGAGCCCACAGATGATGATGACGGCCGCGCCTTACTCTCAGTCAATTCACGCGCAAAACACCCTCGGTCAGGCTCCAATGAGAAGTACGGGCCCCTCAAGTCTTGTGTCTACAAACTCACCTCTAACGCTGCCCCTGCCAGGCTCTTCAGGTAGTTTGAGCCAGGGAACGCCAGGCTATAACTATCAATCCAACCCTGCCATGTGGTCGCAGAACCCGCAGCAGCCGCCGCATCACAGCTATGCCAGCTACACCATGCAGGCACAGCCGCCGCATCCGTCGCAGTCCCCCGCATCCCACATCCGCCAGCCAAGTGCGAGCCAGATCCAGCCCAACATGCCCTTCCCCGGCATGGGCGGCATGCAGTACGGCGCCAGCCAGGGCATGTATTCCGCAGATCAAACGCCGCGGCAGTACATACCCCAGGGCGCGCCAGGGGGGCCATCGGTATCGCAGCCCTGGTCGGGGCAGCACTCGCCACCTCCACAATGGTGGGCGCCTCCGCAGCAGCCTCAATAGTGGCGAATCTAGGCTCGTTGGATGTGCCGCGATGGAGGATGGATTTTCTCTCATTCTTTCTTTTCCTTGCTCTTCGTTGGACGAACTCCCGCAGTATTCCTGGATACCCGAGCATGCAGGCTGATTGGGGTGGCTATGTGCTTTTTGGGTCAATGGCCGGTCGAGATTGTGTATAGCATTTGGCCGGGACGGGATAGAGGAGTCGGGGTCGGTTGGTACACGTGCCCTTATTCGCCTCTTCTTATGCGTTTTCTTGATCTTGTTGCTCTGCTGTTTGACCACTCTCAAGCTTGTCGTATCAGGGGCATATTTGGGCTCGACTACTTTCGCTATCGGGATCTAATCTGTTCTCGGTCTGGGACCACTCTGCTGGACGTCGGCTTTGCTCACTGTTGTGAAGAGTACGGGGGGCTTTGTCTTGTTTTTCTTTGCATTTTGTTCTGACTGTCGGGATATGGGTTGGGAGGTTTCATGGTTCGATATCACTCTTCTATTTGAATATTTGGGACTGGCTCGAGGCTTTCTTAAGATACGAATACCGCACACGCAACTACTCGTCGAAATCGTCTTTTATCATAACAATCTTCACAATCTTCTATTGATCACTCCGACTTTGAATCCCCTAGTCGACGTCTGAGGCGCAGCCCCGTGGCGTGGGTGCAACGACGGAGAAGGGCCAGGGTCACAAGGGTGGCCGGAGGAATCTTTGCTTGCTGTCTTGTTGCTGCTCCGCGACTTCTACTTGCTTCTTGCTGGCGATTCATGTTGCTTCGCCGGTGGATTGTTCCAGCCTCCACCTGAGGATAACGGAGTAAGCTCTCTTCGTTTGACCTTTCTATTCATGCCTCTTCATTTCTTCTCGGGGTATTGCTCTTCTCTCGATCTTTGTTCATGTGCTGGAATGACATATCTATGAGCATGTCAGGAAGTCCTTCGTCTTGTTGGTAACATCACTGCATCATACGCAGCGTAGGAGCCTGGCTGGTTGCTGTTTCAGTCGCAGAATATTTCGGTGCTCGAATTGTGCATACTCGACGGATAGACAACTGCAAGGTCATACTGTTACAACAGCAACTACGAATAGTCTCTTTTCGCGTTGTGCGGTGGGCCACGTTCCGTGGCATCATGCCGTCGGTTGTGGTCGAACGCACCACGTAACACCACACCCCATCACATTGGCCACCAACTGTTGCAGGCTACTCGTTTCATCGGACAATTACAATGTGTGCCCGTCCCCGCCTTGCAGCGCTGCACGATGGCGCGGCGGTCCGACGCGTTGCACAACAGACTGGCTGCATGCGTATGTAGTGCTACACGTACGCCTGTTGTCATTGAGCTGCACTCTGGCTGTTGACGACGGGGTTGCTCAGGAGCTACGGGAACACGACACAGGGGGTGGGGGACTTGGTTTTTGTCGATGAGATGTATCCATCCTCGTAGATGGCTCGATGGAGTGCCGGTATGATCATTTTGACACAGGCAAGGGGGAGCATACGGGCTCAAGCATTCTCGTTGGCTCGAGAAAGGGGCATGTAGCCTACATACCATACGTATCGTCAGCCAATGACCTTAATCGCTCTCATCTCCATCCAGCGCTTCGTCTTTTTCGTCTCGTCCCTCTCGGACCTCCAGCGCATCCTGCGTCTCGTCTCCGCTTCCCTGCTCTTCCTCGTCATCATCCTCTTCGTCATCCACCTCATCGTCATCCACCTCATCGTCATCGTCGTCCTCATCCACCTCCTGCTCCTCGGGCTCCTCGGCGTCGTCTTCCTCCGTCTCGGCGTCATCGTGAACGTCCACGCGCTGCTTCTTGGCACGCGGTGGTCCGGCGGAGGAGTCAATGGTGGTATCGGCGAGGATGGTGTCACCAGTGGCGGTGGGTGTTTGGCCGGCCATCTCGGTATCAGCGTCCTTGAGGCCGTCTCCCTTGGGCGCGCGGGCTTTTGCCCTGTAGGAGGTGCGTTTCTCGGTTTGCATGGCGTTGAATTCTGAAGGTCGCAGCGTCAGTCTTTGCTACGGGGTAATGCGCGAGTGTACAAGGCAGGCTTGCCAATGCCTCAGGGCGCAGATCAGGGCCGCAAACCCAGCGAGGCAATTTCAAATCAAGTATTCAACTCGGTTACAAGGAAGGGTGGCATGGTGTCACGTACTCGCGAACTCAGCCTCGAGAGGCTCGCGCAAGAAGGAAAACTCGGTGTCATCGAGGGCCTTGAAGACATCAGCTGGTGAGATGGTCTTCTTGCCAGCGTTCGTGGTATGTTCATTAGCGCTGTTCAGCGTCAGCTGAGTCAACTCGGAAGCTGCTTCGGTCGAGGCCGTTGCGGCAGCACAGGACATGGTCTTGCTTGGGAGTTGTCATACTGTGAAGCCAGGTAGTTGATGAAGACAGTTGCACTCTTGCTCATAGCCAGAATGGCGTTGGCTTGAATCTGTGTGTTTGCAGGCAAGACCCCCTTTGCAAGCCTCGTGATTATCGACTTTGGCAGAGTCAGGTCCTGGGAAAGAGGCAGCCAATGTTAGCCTGGCCCGTTCATGCTGCATAAACGCCACAGCTCTCCCACAGCAGCAAGGAGAAAGCACGAGGAGGACTTCATACTTCAATAGTCGTGGCATCCTTATCTTTGGAATCCCTGTCCTTGTCCTTGTCCTTCTTTGCGGATGAGGGAGCTGCTGGGTCCTGCGACTGGTCGTTTATCGATGTGAAGGAGACGGCGCTCTCGTCGTGTGCGGCCACGGTGACGGAGACGTCGCTCTTGCGCTGATCCGACTTGCGCGGCGGCATGGTGATGTGTGTAGTAATGATATTGGTTAGAGAGGGTTATTGAAGCCCTTGAGAATCTTTCCACGTGAGCAGAAGTCCTTGGCGGGTCGAAGATGGCCGAGTGTCTGCATCAAATGAGACACACCAATGCCGAAAAGGAGTTCCGTCCAGGCGCCTGGCGTGGTGTCCTGCAGCCTTTGGCAGCGTGAAAGAGGGCGTGACGAGCCTGCACGGTAAAAGTTGACGAGGTGGCGGGCACGACACGGGTGCAAAGGGCTGCAAAGGGCGGATTGCGGTCTGATGGTCGAGATTGAGCGATTGAGTGAAGCTTCGTGGTTGCCAGCTTGTGCACAAGCGCGTCCAGCGCCTTTTGACGCGCCCCGCCGACCCCAGCTGAGGGCGAGACGCGTTAAGTGGCCACCTCGAACTGTCGCCCTCACAAGCACACTTACCTGTAGTGACCCTTTGCCGTCAACCATCAATTCGGCCACGACAAGATGCGCAACCGAGCCTGACCTTCGGGCAAGATACTGTGCCAAGACGGCAGCCCTCCCCGGGCCTCGACTCGATGGCCAAGTCGTGCCCACCAGGGCAGAGCAAACTTCCTGCATCACTAGGACGTTCCATGAGCACGGGCAACTCAACAAGGCATCGTCGTCGGTGCAGGCTGCACTTCACGGCGATGTCACCTTGGCGGGAGAGACGCCACGGGCCACTGGAGCAGTAACACCGACGTCCTCTGTCTTCAAACCTCATCGTCGAGGTTCACAGCATGGTGCGCAATTGAGCCTCCTACTACCATGCCATGTTCATCCATCGGCCACAACTGCACCGGTAAAATCCTCGTACGGGATGCCGTTGTTTTCTTGCAATGCATTTGTTGACGGCTATGAAGTAGGTGTTCCTCTTCACAGAGAAGCGGACGCCTCACGACCTCTACAAGGGCACTCAACGCTTGTCGCGAACACATTCGATTGCAAATTTGGCAAGTCTGGTCGTAGAAAGAAGGGAAGATTTCTCATTTTGTTTGTTCGACTCTAAGATGATTCCCTCGGCGCCCCGTCTTTTCATGGGCGCTCATGCCATCCCGGACTGGTCTCTGCCAGTCCCATTGTGCTCGAAAGCCTACACTTCAACGGCCACCATCGTTATTGTGATGCTCAAATTCCAAGCCTTGGGTATATCCATCCTGAATCATAATTAAAATAACACTCAGGTCGCGGCGCGTCTCCATCTCTGAGAGTCGGTAGCGGACTTGGGTGTCATAGGCCGTCTCGCCTCAACAAGAGTTTGCCCCAGAGCACATATCCAAGACCGGTTTGCGTGGCGGTCAAGGCCCGGCCGGCAATGACAGGCAGCGATGATATCTAGACCATCCATGTGCATGACAGAAACCATCGTCGATTTGTCGTGGGCCCCCTTGGTCAATTTTGAAACGTGGTTGGTACCCACATCTCACGGCGAGCTCAGATCATGGTTGAGAACGAGTGCAGGGATTGTGATTGAATCCACAAAGCCTGTCTCGCAAGTCTGGTTTCCTTGTTCTCTTGCTTCCATTGGAATACGGAAACGAACAACCCCTCAAGAAAGAAAAATTTGTGGGCGATTGCGGGTTACCGCATTCGAGGAGTGAAGAGTTCATCCTATGGCCCGCCCAATCTCCGACTGGTGTAGCACTGGTCGTGGCGCGAGGCCGCCAAGGAGGGAATCTTCCTCGTACGACGTTCGAGGAGGCGTGGATCGTGAAGAGTCGACGCCGTTTGATCCCGCACGCTGCGCTGTCGACGCTGGTAGGAAAGTATCGGCCGAGCGTCGCGGAGGCGTTTGGTGATCCGGCCGCTGGCCGTACCACAGGTCTTGGCCACCGGTGGTTCCGGCCATGGTGGCTCGCGTACTCTTGCTGCGGTTATGTCGCGGCGTCGACGAGCTGTGTTTGGCCAGGCGAGACGGATACCGCTTGACCTGCGAGATGAAGGCGTCCTCTCCTTGAATGGCCTCGTCCGTCAGCCCGGGCCGCGCGTTGGGTGCTCGGGCGAGAACCGGCGTCTGCGGCATGTCGACACTCTGCTTGCCGTGGGGCGGCGACGCGGGGACGTCTTCGGACATGCGGGATCCGTACTGGGACGGGTTCTGGTAGACGATGACGCTCGGTGGCTTCTTGATGGACGTGACTGAGCTCCCAGAGCGGTGGACTGGAGGGCTGTTTCGGTGGCTGCTGCGTTGCTTTCGCCGCGAGCGGGTCTCGGGAATGGGAGTCTTCTCGTCAGCCCGGCCGAACTTCCATGACTCGATCTCATCGTCACCGATGGGTGTGATGCCTCGGTTGAACAGCCGGGTATTCCGCCTACGGACGCGGTAGTACAGCACAGAGGCGAGGATGATGAGGACGATTGATGGGATGGTCGTCGCCAAAATGATGGTGGCCGTGCGGCCCGAGACCTTTTGGTCTGTCATGTTGACGCTCCTGCGGTCGGCCACGGACCCTTGACGATCCTGTGAGGCTTCGGGCCCTGTGACAAGGTCGTCCATCGTCAGGCGGCCATGTGGCTGAACGTGTACTCGCTCACACCAGGTCGATTCAGTGCGTATCGCGTCTCGGTAGTGGCTCTCCGTCAAGAGTTCGAATCGACTCCTGGAACGTCCTGCGAGGAAAAGAAAGGCAATTGGTCAAGAGGGGGGGGTTTGAATCGAATATAAGAGTAGCGACCGGCGTCCGATGAGACAACGAGACGAGCGAGAAAGCGAATTGAGAAATGGGGTAGCGGTCCTGGGACGTGATATATATCTGACCGAACAGTGTCAGCTGAGTTCTTGCATCTACACCAGCCAGGCACATCCAGGAAGAACCACAACAGGCAGGATGAAGACCTACATGTCTCGGCCCGGCTACGGGTGGAAGAAAGTTGAGAGTAAAGCAAGTCGTCACGACGAGCAGGTGATCTGACCAAAAGGCAAGTGGACGACTTTGTGACCCAGCACAGGCGCCCTGCAGAGGCGAAAGGGGTGCGGGCAAGACTGGGGTCGGCGGGAGAGGGGACATGAAGATGCTATATACTCCACGACCACCACCCTCGACTGCGCTTGCTCGTACTACCAAGACCAGCATGCACGAGCAGGACGGTTTGGATGCTGTTAAAGCCGCCGCCGGTCGGTTCCCCCCACGCCGCACCTGAGAAGGGGAGTGCATGTTGGCTTGCGTCGAGGTGTGTGGGCTGGACCAGGATGGCAAGACAGGGGGCGTGCATGACGGGCCATCACCAGACCACACAACCCGCACACACCATGACACGCACGGCATCTGCGAGGACGAAGGCGAGGAAGCAAAGGAAAAAATAGACAGGCCCACCCCGTAGGCGAAGATCTACGCTGTAGGGGCCACGGTCATTGTGGGTACCTGCGCGGCGCGCCATCTCCATGCATCGAGGACTCGGAGAGCATGTGTGCTTTCGAGTACTTGAGCAACTGAGAATATGAGCAATGGAGGCTCGCCTCGTTGCGACAGCAGGCGTCGGCGCAAGCAGGGCGAGCGTGTGCAACGGCAGCCCGGTGCGGTGCCACGGAGTCGGGCAGGCTGTTGGTCCGTTGGTCCTATTGCTGGCGCTGTCCGGTATAAGTCGGCGGTGGTGGTGGTGGTGGTGGTGAAAGCAACACGACACTTGGACGGTGGGTGGGGATCGGGCCTCGCGGAAACGTGGCGTGCCGTGCAGCGGCCGAGCCGGGGCCATTACTCGGGGACGCATCGTTGTTTGCTGCCCGAGGCGCGGCCAACAATGGAACTGACAATGAACCCGCGCAGCGACGACGAGGACGAGTACAGGCCAAGTGAGCCCGCGCTATATCGCGACACGCAGTGCGGGCGTCGGAGCATCCATGATGGCTTCCTGTACGAGTGGGCGCCGTGTAAGAGGATATGCAGCGTCGAGGCCGTCGACTGGCCCAGCGGCCGCCAGGTCACGCACGCACTCACACACACACCTATAATCGACACATGCATGTCCACCCACACCTCCCTACTAGGCTTGCTCAGCGCTCCGCCGTACCTACCTACAGCTTGGGACGTCGTCCACGTTTTCAGAAGCCGGCCGCCGCCAGGAACCAGGAACCAGACGGGCCAGGGCCAAACCCAACCAAGCGGTGGCGGCGAGAAGGACTAGCGGTCTCGTCGTCCCTGATTGTCCACGCCTGCTTCTCGACGGCCTCTGCTCATGCCCAAGCCAGCTCGTACCGACGCAAGACGTGCGCCGCGTCCCCGTAAGCTACCCACCTCTCAGCTGCTGTGGTCGTGTCGTGAGGCTATTCCAGGGGATTGGGATGTCGGGAAAGGCCAGTCATCGGGGTCCATGGACTCCCTACACGGGCGTTGCACACAGACACATCCACAACGCGTGTGGCATGTTGTTTGTTTGTCCTACTCTTGCGAGCATACGGATACGGAGCCGCGGGTGCTAGAACACAAATCGCCGTGTCTGGCAACGGGCAGGCCAGCTCGTACGACTACGTATTGCATGCCCAACTGGGCCCTTGCGTCGGCCCCAGCATGGGCCCCCCGCGTAGGAGCGTGCATGCATGCATCTGGTCTTCTGCCGCCTACAACAACAATAAATCGCTCTCCGGCACTCGCCGTCGCTGCAAGAGAGACGCAACGGAAGAGCAGAAGAAAAACAGATTGCGTCCCCCGAGCATCGACAACCACGGGAGGAGGGCAGCGGCTGCAGAGTTGAGACC
>JALHBZ010000151.1:74815-91299 GCA_024340015.1 Tolypocladium ovalisporum | reverse complement strand
CCCCCCCCCCCCCCGGTGTCCGATCGTCGTCGCCAGCGAGCAGCAGCCGGACAACCTCTGGAAAGCATGAGCCATCGGAGGAAAAAAGCAAGCAGGTCGTGACCATTTCCTGTTTGAGATGGAGGAGGGGCAACAGTGGAGGGGGAAAGGTGGTGCTTTGCTGCAAGGGCAGTGGAGCCGCTGTAGAGTGGTTGCACGACAGAGACGCATCGAGGTCCGCTCGGCGGCTGGCAAGCAGTGCTCTCCATTGGCCCCGGCGCCGTCTGCGGAGTAGACTGTGTTCGATCGACTGCAGCGATGCCGCAGAAGTCGGCCTGCTGTCGTTTCGCGGCCGTCTGCCGTCCCGTTGAGGCGCTTGACAGATCCTCGACGTCTGACTTACACGCGGCCGTCCACCTGCACGTCTGAACGCCAACGTCGGCGTACGTCGAGGCCTGGAACGACTGCGGGCGCTCCCCCCATTTCTGCTGGCCTCTACCTGTACGCTTTGCCTGCAGGGCTCAATATTGCCGCTTTGGGCCAGCGCATGGCGAGAACAGGTGGCGCGTGCGGCTGCCGTCCCATCTACGGCGTCTTATCGCGCGAGCACGGCACTTGGCATCTACGGAAGTGTCGCAGGGACGTCTCCGAGGAAATCCTTTCGGGGGATTCGGTTACAGCTCGGCCACGGTTCCTGGCAAGTGTGCTCATGTTGACGGCTTGGGTGTCCTCGGCCGGCCGACGGGCTGCAAGCACTTTGCCCGTATCCGGCGCTCGCGGCGGCTGCGAGGCGCGGGACCTGCGGCGCTGGCGTCGTGGTTGTGTGTCTCGGGCAGAGGGGGCTGGTGAGGAGCAAGGCGTGAGTAGTGAGGAGTCGGGTGAAGAGCCAGGCCAGAGATGCACTGGCATGACTTGGACGAGATCGGTGGAGTAGCATGCGACGCACGCACATCCCTCACTGTACCTGTCCATACCTGTACGAGTGAGTGAGTGAGTACGAGGCGCGCGGGCGGCACCACCCCTCTCACACGCCCTGCTGGCCTTATCCCTGTCCCTGTCCCCACCGGCCTCGATTGCGGAGCTTGACAGGCAGACAGGTCCCGTCAGCGCCGTTTTTGTGCCTCATGGACTGTCTCAGAGAGGCGAGCCAACTTATTCCTGACGCGAGGTATGGGGCACGAAGCAGGCGTGAAAGAGTGTGTATCTGAATCCGCCAAATCTACGGATCGAGTGAGTGGTCAGTGAATCATGAAGAGACACTGTTTCTCTTCCTTGTTCCTGCTCCTGCTCCTGCTCCTGGTGCTACTATATCAATGGCACGTAATCTGTCTAATGGCTTGGCTCCAACAGGGTCGAGTCTATAATAGTCCATGATCCGTCGCACCGGGCGGAGAGTATGGTAGAGTTTCAAAGTCTAAATTCAGCATCCGCATTCAAGCCGTACTTGTAAGCTACCGGGCAACCTGAGATGCCACGGCTCGCGCCTTTGACCCCGATACATGTGGTGGCTCATCACTCGATGACACTTCGTGGTCCCGACTGGTCATGTACTACTACGGCCGTCAATTCATTCTTCGCCTCTCCATCGTGTCGCCAAATCTCGTAAAAATAACGCAGCCCGTGACGCGACTCTGGAATCGTGGCAAAGAGCTGATGCTTGAGATGCCACCATCTCGACGGCGCGGGCAATGCAGCCCGAGTCTGCGCACCTCCTACTAGCTCGTCTTGTAGCTGCTTGCCGGCCTTTTTCCCTCAAGCGCCATTTGCTCCGCTCCATGAGTGCACCACCACCACCACCACCACCACCACTACCGCCAGCCGCCAGCATCTCTGCTTACGACTACATCGTTGGCGGCTTGCAAGGAGGGAGACGGCGAAGCGCCGTCGTAATGCGGGTGGTATTATGGGCTAAGCTGTGCGCTGCATGAGGCGCCGCCAACGCTCGGACGTGGTCGCCAGCCACCATTGTCTGCTCACCGTTCCCTCACCCGGACTGCAGCAGCAGATGCAGCATTTTGATTGAACCATTGGACGTCATCGAGGCTTCTCCCAACCGGGCGAGGCTGCGTTGGGGCTTTCACGCTTTCTTTTGTCTCCATCAATGGGCCGGTGCTAGCGCATACGAGGTTCGTTTCCTGGCTCGACGCTGCCCGTCCGAGTGTCGGCAGATGCTTCCCACCTGCTTGACCGCCGACCTCTGACTATCAATCAGCTTTGGACCGTTTGAGTAGCCTTCTGCGCGTGGGGCTGGCCTACGAGTGCGGTCCGCGGCCAAGGAAACAAGCGACGACGGGTCAGGCCGTCCGTCGCGCCCCCGCAAGGGTCGTCGACCAGGGACCCCAGGGCCGACGAGCGGCCCCCCCACAAGCCTGACACCATTGCCCACCATCAAGACGACTTGCATGACCACATGGCCCTCTGTTCCTGATGCGGCGGTGGTGCCGTGGTGGTGATGGTGGCGCTGGTGGTGGTGCCAAAGAACTGGGCCTTACCTACTGCCAAGATGGTGTGTGGAGTGCGGCGAGCTCCAGCCAGACACCATTCGTTCGCATTGGGTTCACCGCCTTTCGCCGCCGGTTCACAGTTCACGATGGGATGCTTGATATCGCGGACCCTATTATGGCGCCAGCCCGAACTACTGCAAGGAACCAGGAACAAGACTTTATGGTCGCCGCGCTCGCTGGTATGTGTCCTGATTCCCGCATCGTTTTGGCCTGATAACGGAGCCGCCAACGTTGGAGCCTCGCTCGATACCATCCGCGCCTTGGTACGAGACTGGAATGCGGAGCAGCCAAGGCACGTTGAGTTCTAGTTGAGAGCTTCCAGCCGCAAAGATCGTCGCCTACTGGAGTCGCTGGAAACATCCCACCAGCGACGCTCCAAAGTCACCGCCCTGGCCAAAGTCGTGTTAGCCAGTGACCATTGAGGCAGCTCGCCAGCCATTCCGCTGGACGAGTTGGGGATCCTGGGGCTTGTGATTGGTTGCCATCAGTTCCTTCCACTGTCTCACGAAGGCTTGGCACTGTCGGCTACTGCGGCTACAACTTGAAGCTCTTCTGCTTGTGGAAGCAGGCCTTCAGTTGCGAGCCCTCCTTCTGTAAGAGGAGCATCTCCAAACCGGCTTTCATGAACCCCGTCTGGCCGTCTGGCTTGCCCCGGTCTGTCGCTAACAGCTCAGGCCCCTTTGTGTCCGGCCAAGGGCGGTTTCTTGATTCGCAGAGATCGTCGGCGGCCCCCCCGCAAACTGCGATCTGAATTGCGACGCTGCGTTGGGCACAAGATCAGCTGGTCAGGCTTTTGACTTCCTTGGCACTAGCAAGAATAGCTCATCCTATCGACGACGATGAAGAGGGTGGTGAATCAGATAGCGGAGTATTTATGGGACAAGTTTAATTGGCCCCCAGCTTCATGCTGCCGTCCAAGTCTTAGATCTACTTTCGTCGTAGATGTCGTCGTAGATGTTGGCGTGCTGGTCGAGCAGCCGAGTCAAGAAGATGGTCTTCAGGGGTAGCGTGCACGGCGGGCGCGTGTTACGAACGGCCCTCGCTCTTCAAGACAAACCCGGAGTGCGCGGGGACCCTTGGTCTAGTGATTACAGGTAGCGATGTTTGACCTGTGAGACAGACACACCGCGTGGGGAGGGACGGAGACGATGCGGTGAGGCACGAGTGATGAAGGCCAGTCCTGTCGCGTGGCAGGAATCTGCACCATGGACAAGACCAAGGGCTTCGTTACCTTGAATCGCCTTGAACGAAATGCCGAAGACGCCGCGGTAGGCTCGTTTTCCGCAGCCGTAGCAAAGGTGGATGCGGTACAAAGACTCCGCGACTCACACCCCAGACGCTTCGGTCGGTACCGCAGCGGGCCAATGGAGGTCATCGGGCACAATTGATTAGATCAACCCAGACCCATACCGCTGTCGGCTATCGCTTTCTGGCGGCGGAGGCTATCGGCACGCCTGCGGGAGGTGCGGAACAGGCTGTTTGACGAAACGCGATTGAGACGATGGCGGCACGGCACTCTGTTGATGAGCCGCTACAAGCGACCTCGAGATGGAATCATAGTTCCATGGTTGATGGGCGTTTGATCTACAGATACTCGTACGGACTAGATGCCGTTGCCGACGGAGAGAGCCTGTTTCGTGGGGCTCTCCCGCTGCTCGTCCACGACTTGCAGATCAACCCCTTCCACTGAGGCACCAGACGGCACGGTTCCTTGATGGCGCCGTCGACCCGAGAGAGGACCCGCGAGTGAGTGGCAAGAGTGGCTGTACTACCGCCATGCAGACAACTGCGGAACGCGATTGTTATGTTCTAGCCAGCCTGCTTTTAGCAACAGTTTTACCGGCACAACCCGCTCGATGCTCCAGCCGAATCGCGCCGACGGCGGCGACTCGGGCTTGCGCATGGACCGACATCCAAGGACTGTTATCAGCTCTCGGGTACCCGTGGCAGACGGTGGTCACGGTGAACGCTCATTCAGACTCAAAGAGCATGGGACGGCTCGGGCAACAGCCAGACGAACAGGTGGCTTGCCAAGCCTGCGTGCTGCACATGGGCACGGCCATCCGGCATGGGTGACGAGTTTATGAGAAGTGAGAGGCCACGAGCCGCCATGTCCCGAAGCCCGGCAGATACATGACCGCGAGGCTGGTCGGTCTACCGCGCTCGCACCGCGGGCTGGCCATGTCTTTCGTTCCCTGCAAGCCATCGGGCTGAGGCTGGTCGGCACCGACTTGTATAGCTGACTAGACGGGCCAACCTTCGACCACTGCTTCTACGCGTAGAGGCCATGGCAGGAGTGGATTTGAATAGTCTGCACAAACATCAGGGGCTTCGGACGCGCCAGAACGTGCCAGACCGCGGCGGCAGCCGACAGGTAGGCAACCAGGCATCACTATATCGAGTTTCCATCAAGACCAAGCTGCCATTCAGAAGCCCACTCGGGAATATTTCGCTCAGGCGCTCTGAGCCCGCACAGGCCGATGCAACACAGTCGCACCGAAGAGCTCCTGATCCGAGCTCGTATGGCTGCGCAAATTAGTTCTTTGTGAAGGCTGTTTCAGCAAGGACCATTATTGTCGTTGGCCTTCGTCCGCTCATGGGAATTCGCAGACGGCCGTAGCGTCCAGACTGTGAAATGATGCGGCTCGCACGAGGACAAAAGTGCGACCCGATTGAGGAGGAAGAGCCGGGTGCATCATCAAGTGCGATAGAGTAGGGTGCTGAAGGCTGTTGCCATCGAATGCCACAAAGCACGTGGGCCATTGTCCTGGCTTACTTGCGAGCAAGTTTGCAGAGTTTCTTGATCCAATACGACGCTGCGCGACTCACTCAGCTTCATGCCCAGTCGCGGCTTG
Source organism: Tolypocladium ovalisporum (assembly GCA_024340015.1). Taxonomy (NCBI): domain Eukaryota; kingdom Fungi; phylum Ascomycota; class Sordariomycetes; order Hypocreales; family Ophiocordycipitaceae; genus Tolypocladium; species Tolypocladium ovalisporum. The sequence continues at coordinate 85,961 of JALHBZ010000151.1, read as the reverse complement.
CGCGAGCTTGCCCTTCGCCTTGACTAACCCCCCTTGGCTCATGACGCACTCGAGGGACGGCTTTCAGAGTGCTTGGCGACAATGACTCCGTCGTGGTCGCTCCAGGATCGTTCACTTCGCGGCGGCGAAGAGTCATGTCATCAACTGGATACCTTGCTGATAACGCCAATGGTTTTGCTTCAGGGTTCGCATCCAGGTAGCGACCCCTACATCTTGTTGGCGTTTTGTCTACTTGACTCTAAATTCAAGACGGTCAGCTCACTGCCATGGGGGCGACGTGTTCAGTGGTGTTTAACGTAGCGAATGCTGGTTTCGTAGAAGCTGTACCCAGGCACGGCATGACCATTGCCAGGCCGTTACTCCAAGCTGCCAAGGTTGTGATTCCCCGGGCGATGCAATTGGCAAACCCGTTTCACTGTTGAGATTCGGATAATTCACAACACCAAGAGCTTCTCCTGATGATGCCAATGTCGCGCTCGCTTTGTGCGTTGTTAGCCACGTCTTCTTTATGAAACGCCAACGAACAGCAACACGTGTAGCCCTCGACCCCGATATTCGATACCCAGGCGCCCCCGAGTCGCTGATTGGAGGGCGTCCAAAGGCACCTGGTACTTGGAGCATTGCAGACCTGGTCAGGGATGCCAAAACCCTCCGGGGCGGCATCCCTCGGGACCCAATCATACTTTGACTCCATGTGAGCTTCTGACCAAGCTGAGGGATGTGTGTGAGACCACGCATTAGGCGGGCGCCGGAGCGCGGCCGGCGAAAAGCCTGGCAAGTAAGCAGTTGAGAATGTAGCGACGAGGGCCTGCGTGATGGTGTGAGAGCGATGGCTGCTAGAGGTCGTGGGGGGGTTCGGCAGTTCACTTCTGGGCCAGGACTGGACGGTGAGTTGAGATTGCAAGGTGAGGTTGTCGGAAGATGTCTCGGGCAAACGGACTATTGCTCGACTCGTTCGCACCCGAGCATTGATGAGGGCTACACGCATCGGCAGCAGGGCTCCATGTATCGGACCAAACTGAAGCAATATATTGGTGTGCCTACTTTGCTTCGTATCGTAGCTCTTGGTTGTTTCCTAAATGCACGGCCACAAGGCATGCGAGCATGAATGTATTATTCGCACCTTGCAACCCGACACGGACATTCGAACAAACGACACTACTCCTCTTCAGATCTTATGCACCCATCGCGCCCGTAGTCAGCTGTGGCGAAGAGCTGCATTGGAGTCCATCGGCCGCTTGTGTTTCTGGAGCTCTCACAGGCGCGTCGCTCACCGATTGGCAGGCCAATGCTCCTACATCACTCTTCGGGCCGCGACCAAGTGTGAAGAGGGTCTCTTGGTATTTCCACGCACTTCAACTGCTTCCTCAAGTTCATCCTCTTGCACATCGTTTCGGGATACTGAAAAACTCCCCAGCATGCGGCCTGCCATGGGACCCCAGCTGTGACTTGTTGGTCGATACGGCATGTCGCAACGTCAGCACTTTCCTTGTACCTTTGACCACAGTTTCTTTCCCCTCCGGTAGAGGGAAGGAGAGTATGCTGGGGCTGGCGTTGCGTTGGGAGCTGTCGTCTAGGTGAAACCCAGTTGTCAATTCTTCAAGTCACGCTGTCAACATGCAGTCAAGCTTCCATAACAGCCAGTCAACAGTTCTTGTCTTTCTTCACTACAAAAGGTCTTATCCCTGTGTATGCTGGCAGGCTCCACGGCAACTCTCATTCATCAGATTGGAACTCGGGTCAGGACCCAACCCGGCATAGAAGTCCACAACACACCGAGAACGAAATGTCAAACCCCACGTCTGCAGCTAGCAGCTTCCAAAATGGAGAGACTGGTTGCTTTGCATGAAAGTCTTGCGGCCTAGCGGGCGTCGCTCTATGTAGGCTATTTGAAAGAAAATCATGTAGCAATGATCAGTATGTTACGACCCGCTGCCTTGCCTGCCCATCTTCAACTTCAATTTCTTACTACTTCAGCCTGGTATCATTCACGACTCTGAAAGTCGAGCTCAGTCATCGTGTGGAGATCAACCTTCTCTATGACGATTATCAACAAACAGTCTTGCTCAGAAACACTTTCGGAAGAGTTCCATACAAACTGGAACGATGGTGAAGCCACGTAGAGAATCCTGAGCTGCATCTATCTCCGAAATTCTTCTGTGCTTGCTCTTCGCAGTAGCATATGTTCGATTTCGCAGCTTGGGCGGCGTCGACAGCTGCCAGCAAGAGATGTGCCATGGTTTTGACCGAGTCGTTGCAGCTCAGCGACGCGGATTCATCGACATCGGCATGCCCCTCTCGTGTCAACCTCGAGGAACGCATAGCTTCTGCCCCATTCAAAAGTGCTCCCTCTCAGGCTCTGGGTCCGTGATCCAGCTTCGACACCCATTCATTAGTTTCAATCTCAATACTCAGTCACCTCTTGCAATCTACAAACAGCCCTTGTCAGATCTCTAAAGAAACGGTACACCCCCGAGCCAACGTGTAAGCAGCTCGCAAATTCACCGATCTTCACGCCACTGTAAAGGCACATTTCAGTGAAGGGCTGGTACTACTTCGATGTCTCGGCTGGTCATTTGGCATCGAACAGACGGATGTCACACATGCAATGTGACGTACTTGCACAGAGTCCAACCGTTTGACGACTACCAGTCGCTTTATTGACTCAAAACCCGTCTTTCCTACTACTCCTTTCGCCTCCTGCTATGGTGAAATGGGACTAACGCAGCAAACAATGTCCTCCGATGCGGTCGATGCAGCCGCCACTGGCCCCTCGAACCTCCTCCTCATTAGCTGGGGCGGCGCAACGAAACCGTGAATCTAGCACTGGACAAACAACGTCACTCCCTCCCACGACTGGTCAAGTATCATCTCATGAGCTCCTCGTCGTTTCGTCGTCCTACTGCTCATCGAGTGGGGTAATAAATCATCTGAGAGGGGGTAAGAGAAAAAGGTGTATGGGTAGAAAGGTGGGTACAGAGAATCGAAGACGAGGCCACCCAATTGCCGCACCAACAGAGCTCGTGGCAGCGTAGGCGGCCGATGGGCTTGTGATGTGATGCGCTTATCTAGATGAGATAGGCGAGGAAGCCAATGGCCGCGACAGCAGCTGCGCCGTTGCTTGCTGCCATCATGGTTGGGGCAGCGAGGCCTTTAGAGGTGGTGGTCGTGGCGACGGCGTTTTCGCTGCCCGTCTTGGTGGGCGCAGAGGTGCCGCTCCCCGTGGGGCCTGCGGTGCTGGAGCTGTCGTCGCCGGCGCGGATCGGGGCCTTGGGCGGGTCATTTTGGCCGCACAGCTTCTGGATCTTGTCGGTGCAAGCCTTCTGGCCGTCGGCGTTGCCAACCTGCTGAAGGTTGCACTGGCTGTAGAGCTCTTCGCAGGTGAATGTGGCAATCGTCTGCTTGTAGTATTGCAGGCCCGGCATCGAGCTGTTGGAGGAGCAAATGCAATCATACGAGAGGGTCTCCTGTCAGCGCAAAAGAAGAAGCGATCAGCACGAGCTCGGCGATCACGGTGCGTGGACTCATCGGTAAATTTACCTGGGCGCAGCTGTTCTTCTTGGTGTCCTTGCCACAGAGGAGACCACAAGTGTTGGTCTGCGCCTGGCACCAAGAGGCTGTAAAGGACAGACTTTGTTAGCAAACCGAACGCGGTGTGAAGGTCGGAAACGACCAAGGCGAAGTGTGAGAGTTTTCATTGTCAAAACCATCACGGGATGGAACGTACCTCGCGTCTGGGCAGGCACCGAGTTGGCGTCAATCTTCATGTCCAGCTCGCTGGTGTAGTTCTGCTGAGCCGACACCGCAGCAGCGGCGAAGGCGACGAGAGCGGCGGAGACGCGCATTTTGGTTGAGGCGGAGGGTATGTAAATTGCACGAAGAAGACAATGCGCAGATGACGCGATTGAAGTCTGAAAGGCAGCCGGAGAGGCGGTACTTTGAAGTGACCTAGCTTATGTTGGTGATGGGATGATTGTGTTGTGGGGAGAAGAGGCGGAAGAAGAGAGAAGAGAGGCGTTGCTAGGTGAGGTGGGCGGGTGGGTTAAGAGCAAGCACGAAGGGAACTTGGAAGGGACAATTGCGGTTCCGATAGCGCTTCCTTCCAGGGCAGCGAACTGGATGGACGTTTCTAGCAAGGCTCCTTCCTGCATACGACAGCGGCAGGTGCGGCGCGAACATGGGGTAATTAGTCGCAATCGGTCCTTGATTGGGGGGGGGGTGGCCAGGTCGACTTTTTCCTCCCGCCGCAATCATTCACCATCTCACGATAGCTACGACACGACTCTGGCCTGGCAGGCCTCGACCCAAACCCCTCTAGCCCGTGCAAGGCTGGGCCGCAACGAGTCTCGGCGTGGCGCTAGCGGAGGTGGTTTTGCAGAGACCCATGTCCTTGGCCCGACCCCTGTCCGCCAGAAAATCCCACATCGTTTCCTTGCGGCATCGTGCATGGATGAGTTGGGGGCAGAGAACCCCGGAACAGTGGCGGTGACGCTCTCCACCTGATCACTGTTCGCCAACGTCATAACCAACGTCTCCCCAGCCTCGTCTCGTGCTCGGTTTGCGTCTATCCTGGGAGACGAGGTGAGACGCAAACGAACGCGGCGACCACAGTTGACAGATGGTGGCCGGAGCCTCGATGGTGGCTGGGGCACCCACTCAACCGAGGGTCGGCATGAAGGGGCACGCGCGGCATTTACTCGGCTCAGACGGCGCGAGGCAAGCAGCAATTGGCGCGTGAGTGGCCCATCTGATTCATGTCTGGAGCCCAAGCATGCTTTTTGGTTACCACGAGCGACTGAGACGCAGACGTTGCCGGGAGAGGGGCGAGGGGCGCTGGTCGGTCGCTCCGCTTCCCACGGCCGCCCTGCCCCGTGAATGAGCTGACGCCGGCCACAGGGAGTGAGGCTCCGAGACAGCAGGCGCCCATCATGCAATAGCGGCCCCTTCCGTGATGCCTTCGTTTCACCCTCATTCAATTCGCAAGATTAGCCTCTCCCGAGCAATCTGCAGGTCGTCAATTATCTCCAAAGCTGTCTACGCCGTCTGCGTCGCCGCCTCTCTGGATCAAATCGCTGCGCTGAGCTGCAGCTTGGTTTGCTATTCTGAGGTCCCCAACCGTTCAGCCACAAGCAAAAGGTACCGCCAGCTCAGGAACGAAAGGGCCGCATGTGGCGCCATGCCGTCTCGATGGCTGTATCGTATTTAGTTGGTGGTTGCGCCGTCTAACCGGCCCCAGCGGGCGCTATAGGATACAATAGGTAGGCGCCAGCAGAACCTTGTGGCCCTCCGTTCCCTTTCGTCTCTTGCAATCGATATATTTGGCTCGTCCCAAACAAAGGCCAGGGAATGGGCTCACTGTCGCTACCGCTACTGTGCCTCGCCTCCAAGACTATTATAGACATGTATTGCGTCCGCCTTTGCTGTACTGTACAATTCTTTCCCGCGTTGCAGAGTGTTCAACAATGTTGAATGGGCATCGATGGACGGAATGCCCCTTCGTCGCTAGCCTCGCACTAGCTGTCGCGCCGGATAGCCTGTCCGAGTCTCACTAACGAGTATGAAGCTTTGCCGCCCTTGTCGAAGCTCCTCTTTGTAGGTGCCACCAATCACAGCGGCTAACTGGTAACCACCTAGCTGCCCAGCCACCTGTCTCCGGGCTACCGCATCCTACATGCCTGCCAAATAGCCCGCCAGCAACGAAGCACCGGCTTGCATGTCCAAACGCAAGATGTTCAATAGGGTACGGCTGCCGGGATTCTTCGCCGCTCAAACGTGCAACGACAAAGGGGACGCAGCCTCGCAGCAACAATGGCGGGTCAGGCCGGCAACCCTTTTTCGTCTCTGGGTGCCATTTGCGCATCCGTACGTTTCGGCTTCTACCTTGTAGCGATGCCGTATGACAACGACGACTCTCGCCCAGCGCAGATTCCACCCAACGAGGGCTGAGAGCCATCATTGCCAGCCACGACCAGCCACTTCCGGTCATTGTCACCGAGTCGGCACACAGGCGATAGAAGTGACAGCTCGACTCCCACCTGTTCCGCTTCAGTGTTGCCCCGCACCTCCATGTACGGATACGAGAGCCGAGGCAAAGTCATCAGTCAGACTGGATTTTGCTAGCCAGCTTCGTATCCAAGTTGCACCAGATAGCCGTAAATGTCCCCGTAATGGCTCGTACGGGGTAGACACCAGTTGAGACAGCGGGAAGGCTACTGCACGATGCGGGTAGCCGAGCGGTCCGGCTTCCGCGAAGGCCCTCCTTGAACTTTCCACAAGAGAAATCTCCGACGAATCCACGGAGTAATCCGTACGAGCACACAGTGGTCCCGTTCCACTTCGTCAACATCCCCACAAGCCGTATCTGCTTGGCGAGTTCTCGACTTTTTGCACATGCAGACGGACCCCATCCTGATGCCGAGTGACGCTCTACTCCGTGTGCGGTGTTGGTCTGGCTGTGGGGAGGCAGCTTGAGGTGGGATCGAGGGTGGATGAGAGCTCGGCTGTCATACTGTATCTCGCCTCTTGAGGTTACTACGAGTAACATGGGCTCACCCGTGTCCATTGATAAAGACACTATGACTGCCCCTCGTCTTTTTCTACGTCTTTTTCCTTGCCTTGGTTGTGGGACATTGAAGTGTTGTATTGGCATTGACCCGATGATGCCAGTTCAGAGACCTGTCACGGCCAAAATAGGTGAGTTGGGTCAAGCAAAGTCGGGGGTTCAACAGGTCGTGTCTGCAGAGCGGGCAAGTTCCGACTCAATTCGAACCCAGTTGTGTCTAGGGTAGGTAGGTAGCTAACGGTGCCTGGGGGCATGGCGGCATGCGTCACGGTAGCCCCACTGGCGGCCCCGTGCCAGGACCCTGGATGCCGGTGACGCTAGGACCCAACCTGTGCCTGTTGCCAATACACTCCTGATAACGAGTGTCGAGTGTCTGAAGTCGCAATTCACCAAGTGCGTGAATCCAATTGCCAGTCGGCCGATCAGTCCTCTCAATAGGCTGGAGTACCACCCAACGCTCCCGATGCGCTTGCAAGCCGGCCTCGGCAAGCTGCTTCCTCGCTAGACGCCATGGATCGACTCCCCCGGGAGCTCACCGATGCCATCCTGCGGCAGTGTGTCGCCCAGGGGTCCAAGAACGATGTTCTTGTCCTGCGGCTCGTCTGCCGGGTGTTTGAGCGCACCTTGAAGCCATATGCGTGCCGCACGCTTGGCCTCGACTTCTCGCGCCTCAGCAGGCTGAGCGGGTTTGTTCGACCGCAGATGGACGCCCTCCAGACCATCGGCTACCACTGCAAGAGCCTCTACATCGACCTCATGGTGCTACGGGATGAAAGTATACATACCAGATTCCTTGCCTTGACATCTTCCTGGCGATGTTGGCGACAACGAGTGCTGACATGTCGCAGTGGAAGTGGAATTTCTCGAGACCGTCTTCGCGCGCATGCCCTCGATGACGGAGTTCTGCCAGACGATGCAGAAGAAGTACTGCCTCAACGAGACGTCCTTTACCGAGATGGAGTACTTTGACGCTCTGGAAACGATGCTATTCAACTGTCGCGATGTCGAACGGCTGCGCCTGAACCTTCCCTTCCAGCTGGTGGGGCGACATGTCAATGCCGCGACCATGATACTGGCCAACACCCTCAAGGCCTTTGCGAACCGGCCCGAGGAGGATTCGGCTGACCTGAAGGTGCTGGTGCTCGAAAATGTCACCGATGTAGCCATCTGCCACCTGTGGATGAACCCAAGCGATGTCATGAATATCATGAGTGTCCTTGCGGCCCTCGAGCACCTCGTCATGACGCTGCGCCGGCACGAAAGCGACCCACCACGCGTCGACTGGTTCGGCTCCTGCATGTGGAATCTGATTGAGAACGCAGAGATTCTCAAGTCGCTATGCCTGATAGGCATGGACCACGACGACCGCCCGCCGCGGGGCCTGAAGCAGACCAAATTCTGGCAACTCCCCGTGGACGACTGGAGAGCACGCTCGCTGCCTGCGCCGCGCATCTACCTGACTAACCTGACTTGCCTTGAACTGAAACGAATAGAGATCCTGCCGGAGGTTTTGATCAAGATAGCAGAAGACCTGGGCGACTCCTTACAAGAGCTCTACCTGAACGAGATATATCTCAAGACGGAACAGTCTCGCGACTGGAACCATGACCTACGAAAGGTTCTCTGGATCGGCGTGCCGAACCAACGGCCGGGGGAAGAGTGCCACTGGATTGCCATGGCGCTGCGCTGCGCCCTGCCTCACCTGCGCCTATGCCGCGCCTCGTTCCTCGCCTACGACCACTACCTTCGCGAAGACATCCCCGGCAGCCCAGAGTTCGACATCCCCGACCCCTGCGGCCTCGGCCGCACCGTCTCGCAGCGGTTCATCGAAGTCGTCATGGGCATCCGTCAACCGAACGCCCCGTTCGGCGAGGCCATCGAGTACCTACCGCGCGACTCTCGAGACGACCAGCGCCTGAGCGCCCAGCTCCGGCCGCGGACGCGCGCGCCACGCATCGCCGAGTACGACGTCAATGCCTACCAGACGGCCGTGGAGAATCCGACGTCGCAGTGGCAGAAGAGCATCGATGGCGTCTTCCCCAACTGCAACTCCAACACTCTCGACGAATTGCACTACATTGCCGAGACGGCGTGCCATGGCATGAACGAGATGCACAGGCGGCGCAGTGAGTGGACGACGGGAAATGCCATTGCAAACGAGTACGCGGACAACCTGTTGAACATTCCCTTGAATATAGACGATCCGCCGCCGCCGCAGCAGGATCCTCTATGATTGATGACTATGGAGGTTTGGGAAAGCTTTGGTGATTTCTGCTTCTGCTTGGTAAAGATGATATACCCCCACTTGCTGGCCGCCTGCCTCGTTTGAATAGGAAAGCAAAGTTCCACGAGGCGGTGAACCCCTCCAAACTTCCGAATGCGCTTTGTGTATAGAAACCAAGGCCCCTCATTAAATATCCAACAAGCATGCATGCATGCATGCCGAAGAGCAAAGCTCTCTTGGCGTGCTCCGCCCGGCCCAAGTCCTTTCAGAATCATTTCAAACCCAACGTGAACCAGTCATTTCTCTAACTCTCTATTTGCATTGCGTTTCAATATCATGGCTGTCAAGACAAAGGGAAGGATACGGAAAGATCGAGACTCAGTATCCGTTGGTGCCGTTGACGGCGCCGTTCTTCGCCGAGTGGCCGACAGCGGCCTCGAGGGCCTGTAGGACGTCGTTCTTGAGGTCCTCGGCCTCCTCGACACCGCAGCTCAAGCGAACCAAGTCGTCAAAGACGCCGACGGCCTCGCGCTGGTCGTGGGGAATGCCGGCGTGGGTCATGCTGCTGGGCAGCTCGACCAGAGACTCGACACCGCCCAGGCTCTCGGCGAGGGTGAAGATCTTGGTCACGGCGCAGAAGCGCTCGGCAGCAGCGTGGCCGCCGCGGATGCGGAAGGACACCATGCCGCCGCCCATGCCCTCGCGGTGCTGTTTCAAGGCGATGTGACGGTGAGGGTGAGAGTTGAGGCCGGGGTAGTTGACAGCAATGACAAGGGGAGAGGCCTCGAGGGCGTGGGCGACGGCGGTCGCGTTGACCGTGGCTGCGCGGGCGCGCAAGTGCAGCGTCTTGAGGCCACGGTGGGCGAGCCAGGCGTCAAAGGCCGAGGGGACGGCACCGATGGCGTTCTGGAGGAATGTGAGACGGTCCCTGAGCTCGTCGCTGTTGAAGGCGGCGACGCCCATGACGACGTCGCTGTGGCCATTGATGTACTTGGTGACGCTGTGGACGACAATGTCGGCGCCCTGGTCGAGAGGGTTCTGGACGTAGGGGGAGAGGAAGGTGTTGTCAACGACGACGAGGATGTTGTGCTTGTGGGCCTCGGAGACGACGGCGCGGATGTCGACGAGGCGGAGGGTCGGGTTGGAGGGGCTCTCGATCCAGATGAGGCGCGTCTGGTCGTTGATGTGCTCGCTAATGTCTACCTCGATCTCGGGAGTGAAGGTGACCTTGACGCCGTGGGCCTTGGCGACCTGGGTGAAGTAGCGGTGGGTGCCGCCGTAGACGTCGGAGACGGAAATGACGTGGCTGCCGGCGGCGAGGCTCTGGAGGATGTTGGCCGTGGTGGCGCTGCCGCTGGAGAAGGCGAGGGCGTAGCGGGCGTGCTCGAGGGCGGCGACGGCGGCCTCGAAGTTGGTGCGGTTGGGGTTGGCGGAGCGCGAGTACTCGTACTCGCCAACGGGCTTGCCGACGGCCGTCTGGGCAAAGGTGGTGGAGAGGGAGATGGGCTCAATGACGGCGCCGGTGGACGGGTCGTGGGGAGAGCCGGCGTGGACGGCGAGGGTGCCGAAGCCGTGGACGGGCGTCGGCGGGCGCGGCGGGGTCGACACGGTGTCGGACGTGACGGGGGGGGACATGGCTGCGGTGAGTTGCGGCGATTGCTGCGTTGATTACAGGCGTGGTTGAAGCGCGCGGAGCAGTCGTCCGAGGAGGGCGACGGAGGTAGATGTAAGTCGAGGACGGAGGAGGGGTCGGCAGTTGATGCAGGGTCCGCGGGGGGCTCTGTCTGTCTGCCGGCGCTGCGGTACCGGATCAAAGCTGCGAGCAACAAGCCGAAAGCGAGGATACGAGAGGGAAAGATGCAAAAGAGGCTGGCGACGAGCGGGGAGAATGCAGATTTTGTGTTCCCAGCAGCGTACGGCAAGAGGGGTGTCCTGGTGGGGGGTGACAAATAGTATGTGAAGGGCTGAAAGGGCCCTGCGATGTCGTTTGTAGGCCAGAAACGATGACGATTCCCACTTAAAAAAAAGGCGACAGAAGATTGTCAATGCCCAGATCTCCACTTGCGAGTCAAACAAGGGGGCGTTCGTCACGGCGAGGAAAATGGTGTCATTCCTCAGCAGCATCCCATCAGTCAGCATCGCGGACTAGCTGTACGAGACGCAGTCATCCCACGCTTGGACCGTTGGGCGAAAGCCAACCCAACGTACCTAAGGAGGAGCACCGTACCTAGAGCCCCGTTTGCTTTTTTGCGCGGCCGACGACGATGCACAAGGACTCCTTCACCGCTGGGGGGCGGCCGGGCTAACCTGCAGCGCTGAAGCCGTTGGAGAAATCAATTAGGTCATCACCTTCGACACCC
>JALHBZ010000151.1:0-74569 GCA_024340015.1 Tolypocladium ovalisporum | reverse complement strand
CGGGGGGGGGGGGGGGTAAGGTAAGCCACTGCAGTACCTCCGACCGATGGCGCTTACGGCCTCGCACACATCACGCACCCGGATCGGCATGCTTCGAAAGCACCACGGGCAGCGGCGGCTCAGGCCGGCAGCGGACCGGGGGCATGCAGCAAGGAACGAACATGTTATAAATCGAGTGCGGGGGAGAAGGCGCGCGTGCTGCATCCTTTTGTTTCAAGGATGGCTCACATCTGGCACATCACGTGGAGGCGCCGCTTCGCGTAGCCCAGCCGCTGCCGGGAACGGATTGGAGTGCGGTGCAGCCAGCTGCTGACCGGGCCGGGTGTCCAGCTCCGACAGGATTGCAGGGCGGGGGTCTCCGGGACGCGGCGGACCAGACCAGCTGCCAATACTGGCAATACATGAGGTAAACACGGTCAACGGCCTGGCTGCGCTGCGTCGTGTCACCCACCATGCTCCCGGCCCAGGTGCATCAGTGCAAGGGCCGACCTCGTCGAGACTTGACCATGACGACGTACGAGTAATTACCTGTACACCTCGTGTCTTGGCAACTGGGACGTGCATCACGAGTCTCTCCGGGCTTCCGGACTAATATAGTATCTGTACGGTACGAGTACACTGCCGGACTCCGCCACAGCCGGCACGGCAACGACCAGCGACCAAACTGACGATGATTCCACCCAGATGCCCGCAGCGAATCCACAACATGGCCGTTGTGAGTGGCCTCGTCACTCGTCGGAGTCGTAGCTCTTCCGGCGCGCCGAAAGCCCATGGTGGGCTGTCCGCTGTTCAGGGGGGGCCTTAATAAGGTACCTTATCCATCGGCCGCCAGCCGACAGGTACGGACTGTCATCCACTGCAACATCTTCGGAGAAACCATTGGGCCCGCCGTAGAATTCCGCGCGTTGCAGTGCTGAGTAAGGCAACCATTTCCACCGAAAGCCGTCCCGCCTCACACCGGCGACGCTGCTCTCGAACGCTGGCTCTCTGACTCTGCGGAACATGTGGTTTCGTTGAATCCGAATTCTTCCTCGCACCGTGTCGCGGCAACTCGGAGCCTGACCATGCTTGACTGATTCCCTTCTCCAATCTCCATCTTTGCGGCTCAACGCCATCTGCACCACTTCCCCCCCGGCAAAGGCCCCTTCAACACTCGGCCTGGTTGCTTACACCCTCGTATTCGTACTCAGCGCAAGTCGGGCAGCCTCCTTGGCCATGCCCTCAGGCCTGTCTGCAGCCACGCTCGTTGCTGCAGATCCTCGGACTGTCAGTTGACGACTCTCGTACTCGCGATGCCGCCTCGTCGCTCGCACAAGAAGTCCCGCGCTGGCTGTCGCAGGTGCAAGATTCGCAAGATCAAGGTGAGAGACAGGAGGAGCCCCAACCTGTGACATGTGACATGAGGCTCTCATCCCCACTACCACCACCTCCCGTCTCACCACGAGTGCGGACCACGAGCTAATCCGCCGCGCAATCGCAGTGCGATGAAGAGCACCCGCGATGTGGCAACTGCGTAAAGCATGGTGTCGTGTGCGACTTTGCGAATGGCAACGGCCAAGACGACCTCACGGTCGCATCGGCGCCTACCACGTCCGTCACGGCGCCATCGCCCGCCCCGTCCGCCGCGAGCCTCAGTCTTCCCATGGCCACCTCGCCGCAGCAATCCCCAAGCCCGATGCCGGCAACGCCGCGAATGTCCCAGCCGGCTGCACCTGGGATGCCCGGCTCATCTCGGCAAGTGGACCGGTTCATGGAGCTCCGACTACTGCACCACTTCACCACCAGCACCTCAAAGACGCTATTCGCGAATTCTCCTACTACCGAGGACATTTGGCAGCGGGCCGTCCCGCAGATGGCCTTGGACGGCAGAAGCTACCTGCTAGACGCCATTCTCTCGGTTGCCTCGCTGCACCTTCGCTCCCAGAGTCCAGACGACCAGGCTCTGGTCCGAGCATCACACGCTTATGCGGCTTCTACCTTGGCAGAGTACTGCGCTTGCCTCGAACGCGGCATCTCTGCAGACAATGCAGAAGCCCTTTTCCTCACGGCCTCCCTGATCGCCTTTCAGTCCACTGCCTCACGCATATTCATCAAGGACGACGCCGGCACGGATGATGCTGACTCGACCAGCCGATACACCTTACCCATGCCCTGGTTCCACGCTTTCCAGGGAGTCAAGACTGTCGTCGCCACCTCTTGGCAGTGGATACGCAACAGCGACATTGTCAAGGCCGTCATTGACTCTCAACCCAGCTTTCAATTGGACCTGAACCCGCTCGGCCCCAACTCCTTCTTCGGACATCTCCTCAACGGTCTGGACGAAGAATTAGAAAACGAGTCTCGTAACCAAGTCTCGCCTACCAGCCAAGCCTACTCGCATGCCGTGAGCGTGCTCAATTGGGCACACAAGAATATATACGCACCGGCGACACTGGCATTCCCGGCCAGTGTATCTCGCCGATTTGTCGAACTTGTCGAAGAGAAGCGACCCCGCGCACTCGCTACCCTTGCCTGCTTCTTCGCTCTGTTAAAACGCATGGACAACGTGTGGTGGCTAGGCGACGTTGCGCGACGCGAAGTCATGGGCCTCGTCAGCATGTTCGAGCCAGGTTCTTCCTGGTGGAAGCACCTGGAGTGGCCGGTGCGAATAGCACTCTGGGACGGCAACAAGATCCCTTCTGATGTCTGGGGCGCCGAGTGCGAAGAACAGCCCCAGGCGGACATGGGCTTTGTGGAGACGATGATGAGCCACATCGAGCTTCTGTCCAAGCTGACCAGCCAGGTCCAGGGAGGCCCTGCTAGTCCAATGAGCGGAGAGTTTGGTCTGACTGCGGTGCCGCTTGACTGAATGATGAGACCGTCGGAGCTGTCCACGTCGGCCATACAAAGGGTGGCTTGCTTGCTTCTACATCATATCGGACGCCTGCGACCCACGGGTCGCTACTGCAGGCGTTATCAGGTGGCTTATGTTCTTCGTACACCTCCACTCGATGTTTTCATGAAGAGGGCTTCGGAACTGGACCAAAACTGCATTACTATGGAGGAGAGGGGATATACAAGACTCTGATAATGGACGGCGTATGGAACATGGTCTTGATTAACATAATGGGAATGATTTCGAACGGAGTCGGAGGCTGACCTGGCGATGGGCTCTGCGGCGTCTCGTGTAGTGGGAAGGGATGAATCTGGGCGATTAGGAAATGGGATACATAGATATGCCGGCGGTAATATGAACATGTACGCATGGAGCTGGCAGAGCTGATGAAGTATATTGTGGCACTGCTTCGTCGTGCCCGAAGGCTCAGGAATCCTTGCCAGTTGTACTCTTTGATAAAATCCCATAATGCTGATTGATACTTGAAGCACTGCCTCCAAGGCGCCACAACTCCAAACCCAAAGACTTCGAGCCCTTTTGATTTTACTTCTTTATCCTCTTCGCTTCGTCGTCGACAGCTACGTCATCTGTCACATCGTCGCCTCTGGACCGCTTCAGGCCCTTCATCTTCCTCAGCTGCAGTTCGCTCAGATCTTGCCTCTCCAGGTACACGCGACCAATCTTGTCGCCCATGGAGTCCGTTACGACGTTTTTCTTGGTCCTCTCCTCGATGCCGCGGGCCTTGCGCATGGCGTCCTTGAGCATTGACTCGTCGGCCTCCTGCATACGCCCGACACGAAGGTCCATCCGGGGCCCAATCTCCTCGACCTCGACGCGAGGCAGCTTCTGGCCGCTGCGCTTGGTACGGATGAGGTAGACGCGCAGGTGGATGGCGGGCTTGGCATCGCCCTCGCCGGCCTTGTCCTCGGCGGTGACGGAGACGATGTATTGCAGGCCCTCGACGTCAATCTTGTCCGAGGGCTCGCCGCGGAAGAAGTCGGTGAGCATGCTCTTTGCGAGCGTGAACTCGTCCGCCACGGGGCTCTCAAAGGCCGTGCCCGCGAAGAGCAGCATGGGGCGCAGGCCGACGGCGAACTTCTTGTTCTTGAACTGCGCCATGGTGCGGAAGTTCTCCGGGTCGAGGTACAGCTCGAGCATGTCGAGGACCTTGTGACCAAAGGTGCGGACAAACGTCAGCGAGTGCGGTCGCTTCTTCTGGCTGCTGCCAAAGACGAGCAGGCTGGCGTCGTTCTTCTCGGAGAAGAACTCGAGCGAGGCGGCATCCTCGAAGGGGTGGATGGGATTCTTCTTCGTGAACTTCTTGGCAAGCGGCTGGCGCAAGGAGAAGAGGTCGTTGAGGGCATCTTGAACGACCTGCGAGCAGCTGGTGCCTCGCAGGAAGAGGCACGTCTTGGGGTTCTCGATGGCCTTGGGCTCGCGCTTCTCGAGCGCCCGCTTTGAGCGGGCATTGCGAGGCTTTCTGCCGAAAAGTCAGCTGTGATGCGACGGCACAAGTCATGACGCAGGTTGAAGCTTACACTTGACGAAGCATTGTGTGATTCGACTCGATACCTTGATGCGGTGTTCTGCTGCCGTGGAGGTAGGTTGGCTGGTCGAACGCCTTGAAGAAAAAAAAGCCGTTGCCCGGCTTATCGATACAGCCGGACAACCTACCCTGGATCCACGGGCGGTAAACCGGCGACGGTCGATACCCCGCAGTCACGTGCGCTCGGAGAGGCAAATCGCTAAAGGTAATTACAGCCCCTTCCGCCGCTGGACGAGTTAGGCCGGGCCCCGGAGTGCCTCGGCACCTTTCCCCACAGAGGTCCCAGTCCACCGACCGAGCCGCAGGTGACGTCCTGAGTCCTGACAAACCTCCGAGTTCACGCATCAGCACCTTGGCTCCCTCTCCGGCATCCCACAGCTCTCTTCAGTCAGCCGATTTGCTATCGATCTCGGCGCCTCTTGCATCTGTCTTTCCAGATCTGCCAGCGGAGCGTGCATACGGCTCGACTTCACAGCATCATGTCCTTCATGGGAGGGGCCGAGTGCTCCACGGCTGGCAACCCGCTCAGCCAGTTCCAAAAGCACGTCCACGACGACAAGACACTGCAGCGCGACCGGCTCGTCGGACGGGGACCCGGTGGCCAACTCAACGGCTTCCGGAGCCAGGCTGCCAACGCCCCGCAGGATGAGGTACGTCCATGTGTCGGAACCTCTTGGTGAACCTAGCACTAACTGCACCGCTGATACTCTAGATGCTGAATGGCTTCCTCAACGGCACACCGAACCTCCAGCAAGACTTCCCCATGCAAGCCGGTCCGGCACAGCTCAACCCGGCTCAGCATGCGCCGATGCGCGCCAGCTCGGCATCCCCGTCGTGGGCACACGACTTCAACGCACAACCCGGCATGGAGTCGGCCTTCAAGCCACCCTCTGGCACACATTTCAACGCCGACGAGTTTGCTCAGTTCAGCCAGCTGAATGGTCTAGCGTCTGCTTCTAGATCCAGCCCAATGCAGAACAGCATGCCCGGCCAAATGGGCCAACAACGGCCGATGATGGGAGTTGGCATGATGAACAGAGGCATGGGCTACGGCATGTCCGGCCAGTCCATGTTCCAGCCCATGTACCAGAATCATCAGCCTGTGCAGCAGCAACAGCAGCCCGAAGGCAAGGGCAAAGGCAAGTTGGTGGAGCTTGACGACAGCAAGTGGGAGGAGCAATTCGCCCAGCTGGAGCTGCAAGACGAGAAAGCGGCGCAGAATCTGAATGAACAAGACGAGGCCAACGCCGCCGAGAGAGAGCTAGACGAGATGGACAAAGCCATGCAGTCGGAAACTAATGAGTTCGGTGACTTCGAATCCATTTGGAAAGGAATACAAGCTGAGACCGCTGCTGCCAGGTCCATGGTCAACGAGGAACAATTCTTCGACCAATTCGACACCGAGTGGAATAGCGAAGTGATGCCCGAGTTCCAAGGCATGGGCGACTGGGGCCGATTCGGCGATCCCATTGTCGAGAAGTACATGTTCGAGCAAGAGAACATCTTCGCCAACCAGAAGAATGCTTTCGACGAGGGCGTTCGCGTCATGAAGGAGGGAGGGAACCTTTCACTCGCCGCCCTGGCGTTTGAGGCCGCCGTGCAGCAGAACCCGGAGCATGTGGAGGCGTGGGTGTACCTGGGGCAAGCTCAGGCACAGAACGAGAAGGAGACGGCGGCTATCCGGGCCATGGAACAGGCGCTAAAGCATGACCCCAACAACCTTGATGCTCTGATGGGCCTGGCTGTATCTTACACCAACGAGGGATACGACAGCACGGCATATAGGACGCTGGAACGGTGGCTGTCCGTCAAGTATCCATCCGTCTTGGATCCAGGGGACCTGCATCCTCCCTCCGAGATGGGCTTCACCGACCGTCAACAGCTTCATGACAAGGTCACGGATCTGTTCATCCAGGCGGCACAGTTGAGTCCCGACGGAGAGCACATGGACCCCGACGTCCAGGTCGGACTCGGTGTCTTGTTCTACGGGGCAGAGGAATACGACAAGGCGGTAGACTGCTTCCAGTCGGCCCTTCACTCGTCTGAACTGGGCTCGTCCAACCAACAGGAGCAGGTACACCTGCTCTGGAACAGGCTGGGCGCGACCCTCGCCAATAGCGGACGATCAGAGGAGGCCATCGCCGCCTACGAGCAAGCCCTCTCGCTATCGCCCAACTTTGTCCGCGCCCGCTACAACCTCGGCGTCAGCTGCATAAACATCAACTGCCACCAGGAGGCAGCCTGCCACTTCCTCGCGGCGCTCGAGATGCACAAGTCCATCGAGAAGTCGGGCCGCACCAAGGCCTACGAGATTCTGGGCGACGGCGCCGCTGGCCAGGTCGACGAGGCCCTGGACCGCATGTCGGCGCAGAACCGGAGCAGCACGTTGTACGACACCTTGCGGCGGGTATTCACGCAGATGGGACGAAGAGACCTGGCCGAGAAGACTGTCGCGGGCGTGGACCCTGACGTCTTCAGGCCCGAGTTTGACTTTTGATCCACGACTTTATGGTGTCTTGGGGGATGCATATGCCGTTTTGGTTACAGCGGACTACGTGGCCTACGTGCTGTCTTGATGTATATAAAGAACAAAACTACATATTGAGGCGACGTCTTTGACAAGAGACGGTGAGGGGACGACACACATGCTGCTTCCGCAGCACCTGCTTCTCCATCTCGTGCAAGCGTGCGCCTCCTTGTGCAGGCACCGACGCAGCTGACAGCCACGGTCAAAGGGCTCATCCCACGGAATTTCGACTTCTTCCAACACCATGCGAAGTACGGAGCACTCTGCAGCGCGTCTCGACCCCAACAGAACCACCCCGGCCGAGCAGTCTCACCGACAGCGCCACGCATCTGTCATGCACCGCTGTCGCAAGGGAAAAGGAAGCAACCGACTATACAACGTCCGCCACCGGCTACCGCCCGTCGTCACTCCTCAGCCGCAGCGAATGAAGAGGCAGGAGAAGACGGTGGGCGCGCTTCACGTCATGCAGCGGCAGCGGCGCAATCTCGAAGCTCTCCCGGACGGCCATGTATCCGCGGCGGTCTATTGAGATGGCGCGTGCAGTCGCTCTTCTTTGTCATTGCAGTTTGGCGTGTCTGTGGGGGACGTGCCGCCCCGTCTCATGCTTGCGTCGGAAGAACACATGTCGACGGGCAGCACTCGCCGCGAAAAAGGAACGGTCTCAGGGGCGAAGAAGCAAAGCCTGGCGTCTGCAAGCAAGCTTCAGGACGCTGGGCAGTGCCCCGGATTCGCACCCCACCGACCTGGGGAGCGCGACAGTAAGCGTTCGCTGCTGGTCAAGTGCCGTCCATGTGCACTTGTCGGATCCGAGATGGAGATGCGCTGCGTCGCAATCTCGTGTGATATTGCGCTTGGCGCCGGGTTGGCGGCATGGGGGGTATTAGCCTAAGATGCAAGCAATAGTATGAGTTTCGGTATGCCCCGTTCTACGAAAGCCGCTTCCAAGTATCCTCGTAAGTTGGTGGTACTCCATGGTGGTGGTGGTCCGGAGTGAATGCGAGCCTAGTACCTGACAGAGCCGAGACTGCTGCCACGGTGGTGTGGCAATCCCGAGGAAGTGGTAGGTCTAGACTAAGTTGCTCCATCCGTCGTGGTTACGCCATCCTATAACCCGGCTCGTAGTGAGGCTCCCGATGGCTTATTCGGGGCAGCCATTATACGTCTATTGACAAGGTGACTGGGGCAGCACAGCTTCTTTGCTGCACCCCGGACCTTGGAGTTTGAGTGGACACCAGCCTGGGATGTGTGAGCCGCCCTCTTGTCCACATTGCTCGTGCTGAACTTGTTGCCGGCCGCCTCTGATGCTGCAGGGATGAGACAAAGGCACCCGTCGAGCGATCGATCGCCACAAGGTTCAAGATGAACAGCCTGGCCTGCTCCCGGCCTGGCCCCCTCTAATTAAGCTTCGTATTGAGGGGAGCAGCGTGTGCTGTGGCTTTCCATCGAGGCCCGACCTCGCCATGTGACACCGCGTCTTCCCTTTTAGGCTATCGGGAAAGGTTCCACCACGCGCTGCTCGCTGTGTCGGCATGCCGGCACACTCCGTAAGTCATGTCGACGCAGGCGTGTCTCGATGCCCGAGTCGCTTCGGATCAGCAGTCACACTGTTGCACGAGAATCTGCCAGGTCTCAAGAAGCCCTCGCCAGGCGTACGACGCACGTTGCCGTCCGGAACGTCGCTGCATCGCTGCGTCATCCCGCGTGTCGTGCCTTGCGGGCCATGGCCCGCCAGGCCTTGACTGGGTGGCTTGGATGAGTACCTGCACAGGTAGATGACAAGGTCGCTCATTATGCAGAGATGCCCGCCAATCCTTCGCCTCGCTCTGGTCGGAAAAAGAAAGACGGAGAGGGGAATAATTATTCTGTGGCCGTCGCTGTGCGAGCCAAGGTTGCAACTGTGACTGGCATTGCAGCCAACGCGGCCAGGGTCTGATCCTTCGAAACATTCCACCCCCACCCCCCTCATCGCCAGGAATACGCGCGCTGGGCGTGCTGCTAACAAGTGAGCTCTTGTTCCTAGGTTTCTGTAGGACAGCATCGATCTCCCCGGATCCGCTCATCGTGCGATGGGCTCCGTCATGATTGTCGCCGCTACCCCGTGCCATTCAAGTCAATCACAAATGTCGCAAGAGTCCTTGAGCTGTGCTGCACCCCATCGCCTGCAGCGTCGGGCCAGTCTCCCATTGCCTGGGCACGTAGTCGTACGAAGATGTCGTTTCGCTCTGTGGAGACAGTCGCAGACGCAGAGGCACTCGTAGAAGGAAGCTACGCCGTGTTCAAGTCGTGCGATTGTGTCCTCGGCATTGCACTGAAGTTCCGTTGGTCGTGTGAGTCTCCCGCCCTTGTTGGTGGAGAACCTTTTCATCTGGGATGCAACCTCGAGGGGACCGTGACAGTGCCAGCTCTTTATGGACACGCGCCAGAACGGAGCTTGTGCCAAAAGATTAGCCGCCTGGGGAGTCAAGACGATGTAACGCGGCGACCCTGGCAGCGAACTGTGGCAGAACAGCTGAGCGCCCGGCTGCTTCTGGTTGCCATCAAAGCCCTTTTGGCCGCAACTTGGACGTCGTGGAGCGCGAAAGACGTATGACTTCGCTGGCCCGTACGAGGCATGCTTTCTCGGTAGCTGCAAACCCGTATGACTTCTCTTTCCCTGTGCAAGGCATGCCATTTATGCTTCCTTAGTGGCCGCAAGCTGTCACTTGCCGCACTCAGCATTACTTCTGGCAGCCGCGGCGCGACGTTGTAGATCTTGAGTTGTACATGCTATTGAAAGCTTATGCCACAGCCACTCGGCTCCTGTGTCCTCGCAGGAAATTGTGTCGCCCGAGATGCACACCGACTTTGCAAAGGCCAGCAGTCCAAAGGTTCCCCTGCGAAAGCGAGTGTCCTGCATATCAGGATTGATGCCAGGTCACGCATTCGGCAGGACGGCCCGTTGTCAACCAGAGCCCTTTGGTTCGCATGGATCGACAAGCCCGCAACTCAGGTCGAAACGCTCGTGCATAGCCGGTTTGCGTCACTTCGCAAGCAAGGTCTTGGCGTCTACTGCGTACAGTCGAGAAACACGGGTAAGACAGGGTGTCGGTGAGGTCGTTCATCTTGCCATCCACATGCCAGTTGACAGCACCCGCAGGTGCTAGTCTCGCTCACCACGGCACGCTGCTCCCTGATTCGCCCGAACACGCCCCATCGTAGCGAGGAGGAAAGAGACAACTCGTGCTAAATGCTCCGGCGTCCTCTTTGTCAAGCTGCGCCGCCATGAAAGCAGTTTGCCGTGGATGTGCTCGTGGAAGAGTGGCCCTCGAGCAGGTGTTGACCATGTGGACTGGCGCGAAACGACGAAAGCCCTGGCATTTGACCCTGAGATGGAAATTCAGAGCATTGCAGAATTGGCGCAATGCAAGAGATCGACGCAAGAGGGGTTGGGCGGCCGCTAAAGTGACTCTCACCATTTAATAGTCTGGCATTAGGTTTCTTGACTCTGACTGGTCGTGACGGGTTGACGGGGTAATCGCGCATGACTATCCGGACGAGCAAAGCCTAAAACGGTCCGATTCTGACGGTCCGATTCTGAAGCTGCCCCTGTCGGCTGAGCTAAGAAAATGCAAAGGTACGGATATTGTTGGACTGAGCTCCGTTTGACGGCGCCCAGTTGGCCTGTGGGTGGTGCTTGCGAACGGGCATAGTAAGAAATGCCAAGAATCAAGAGGAATCTGAGCTTCTCGGCAGTGAGCCACCCGACGTACCTATAGTCAAGGTTTCGTGACGCGATGCTTTGTGCTACTCGTGACGACACGAAACATAGTGGCTCACATAGGCATCCGTCGCAAGGGAACTGCGATCAAAGCTCCTGGCGTGTCAGGCTCTACTCGAACAGGGTAACGGGAGATGCTCATCGAAGTACAGGTACTGTCGTTGATAAAATGCCGGCTGCGGCTCCAGACAATTTGGACCAAGCGGTCTGCAAACCCGATTGCGCATATCATCCTTCTATCCTCTCACTCCGTCCGATGTCGTGTTTTAGCCCAGAAGATGCACACCAGGACCAGACGAAGAACAAGCCACGTGGTTTGCATGGGCCGAGCGGCAGCGCAAGAGGGAGCTGCGGCGAGTGTTTGGCGCCTTGTCATGTTTCTTGAGACGCAATATTCCGCAGTCGCCTGAGAGATATGCAGGATTCAGGCAGTATGAGACCCTCAGAGCTAGAGTTTCGGCAGTCTGTCGCCTACATTGACCCACGGCAGAGTCATGTAAGTGACGCTTGGCGATGCAGGTAACCTTCGAGCGCTGAGGCATTGGCGGCCAATCTCTGAAGGGTACAGCAACGGGACCCCTCCACACCACACTTTCAACGGCATCAGATACTACAGGGCATCTGTAGCTCTGGAAAACGCCGCCGCAAGATGACTCTGAGGTATGATGCTCGCGTGGGAATGCTTTTGTTGATGATATGCGTCTGCATGGTCAAATGCAGTCCGCTGAAGTCCTTTTCTCTTGCGCCAATCAACGCTTTCGCTTGGGCATTGTCGGTAGCTTTCCCTCATGGGTCGGCTCTCTGTTTTGCTTACCGTATCCTGGATCAAGCAGGTCGAGATGGACATTGTGGTTGTCCGTTGAGCAAACGATGCTGTGCGCACGTTGCCCAAGGCAGGTTTTAAGGGCACCGTTGCTTTTGCCTTACCCTGACGCTAACGTTGCATTTGAGCAAGCAGGAAGGAGGATAGGAAGCTGGGCTTGCCGCCGCCGGTCGGGATGGCGGCAGGCGACGCCGTTTGGCTCTTGCTGGACTTGCCTGATAATGTCGGAACTTTGCTGGCTGCTTTGAACGGTTGCCGCTCCATGTGCTCTCGAACCTACATGGAGTGCTTGCATTTGTGACACCCGACTGGCTGGTCGCTTGCGGCCCGTTGTGTGTGCCATCATTCAGAACTTGCCCCCCCTGAAGTCCGTGCAAGTAGTTTTACGAGGCCCCTAATACGAGTCCTCCTCCTCCAGGCTTCCAAGAAGCATGGCGATGACCAAGGCATATGGCTTGGGCATGGGTCGCTATCGCTACTGGTGGCGTGTGTGGTGGCCACGGGAGGCAAAGATAGCGTCGCAACGCGGCGCCTTTTGTGCAGGTGAGTAAGCCCGCTAGCGAGATCTCTCGCTCGTGAAGGGGCCATCGAAGAGTTCCACCGACAGGCGCTGACGCTACGGACGGCGCTGCGTAATCAGGTTCTCGATCCCTGCCTTGGCGCCACGACAGAGTCGCCCGTTGCACAACACATTCTGTCCATGGCCGAGTGTGCATGCGACGCTGTGAGATGTACTTGTACAGAGAGGTTTCGAGTGAGTACCAGCACCACTCATCCTAAGGTACTGTACTGACAAGCGATAGAGTGAGGCGCCAGCATTTCCCAGCATGACTTGGCAACGAGCGACAAGGCGGGCAAGCGGGGTATTCGAGTCAGTAAAGTAATAAGATGGTCGCCGTTGGCTGCTGGTGCGGTCGAGCGACAAGGCGGGCATTAATGGCCTAGATTGCCATGTCTCGCATCGAGCTCTCCTCGACAGCAGCCCGCGAGTGGCTTTGGCGGTAGATTGGCGGCCCCCCCCGGCCTGGCACAGCTTCCTGGCGGGCATTGAAGTTCTGACAGACTTGGGCGCGTTTCGCGAGACAGTCATCGAGTGCCCGCTCAGTCGAACACCTGTCGATATGTACATCATCGACTGTCGCCGCGGGTTTTCGGTTGCCGTCCCGTCAACTGTGTGGGCTTCTCGACAACCTTCGACACGTGCGAGCCGAATGATGCGGACGGGTGAGCAGCAAAGTTGCCGAAAAATACTATTGCGCCTGGTTGTGCCAAACCTCAGAGCGGCCGATGCACCTTGCACAAATGGATGCCGTGCTTGTGCAGTGTACAACTTGGCGCAATCCCCGGTTAGCACGCGGGTCGTGAGGGGCGTGCCTGCGTGCGCGGGCCATCAAGGTACGAGTGCGATTGCAGGGAAGGCGGAGACAAACTTCACGTGGCGCGAAGTCGATCGCCCATGCACGGGCATTGGAGGCAGCGGCTGTCTCCCGTCAGAGAACCCACTCAGCCACGCAGCGCCCGCAGCGAGAGCCAGGCATGGCGCAGGCCAGACGCTGGTCGCATCCATGTTCCCACAAGCCCCAGTAGCGGCACGAGGGCCCCCGGCTGGCTCAGCAAGCCACCCGACCTTGTCCCACCCTGGTCGCTGTTCCCGCCCCCCCCTGGTGCGGCCGATGAGGGATGGTGGGCTCGACGAGAATCAATGAGATGCGACTTGGCTCCACGTCCGCGAGTTGCGCTATGATGACTTCGCCTGTTGCAAAAGTCCGTTTGGCCCGATTCAGATTTGGCTTGTGATGTAGCAATTTACCCGCCGGCAGAAGGCTCGAGCCTTACGAAGAGTGCTGCTGTACACGGCGGCCTCTCAGCTCGAAGGGTCTTGTGGCGATGAAAACGGTCCGCCAATATCCCTGGCCTCCTTACCGCTGGCCTACCATCATGTTGAACACGTTCATACGGACGCCTCGCGCCCAGGGCCGGCTGCTGGTATGCATGCAGGTGACTGCATCGCGTGCTCGGGGGTTTGCCACGGGCTAGATGCAAGCAGAAGCTCGACAATCGGTGGCCTTTTGCCCCTTGACTTTGGGTCCAACAAGCCATAGATGACCAGAATTATGAATGGATTCCTTGATCTTGGCAGCTTTGAGGCTTGTCGGTTGCCTTTGCCGAAGTCTCTCGACTGCGGTGACTTGGTGCTATGGAGCGCTCGTATTGAGCAACAACGACCAGGTAGCTTCGGCACATCAACGTGCGATGCTGCGTGCTCCGCGGAGAACTTTACCAACACAGTACTCGCTTCCTCGAACAGGCCGTGTGGCGATTGCTACGGCTTGCGAAGCGGCTGCACGTCGAAACGCCGCGGCTCTGCAGACCGCAAAGGCCGCTCGTGCAGCAGCCGCACCGCCCAAGGCGGCAACAGGATGCATGGCTGATTTGCGCAGGCAGACCGCTTGATTAGTTGCCGTTTCTGTTTCCGTCGTGGACAATCGGAGCGGGTGTGGGGACGGCGAGATGCGCGCCGGCTCAACCCATGCCCATGCTCCAGCGACGGGAAATGTGAGATGCCCGCAGATCGATCCGCAGTCATCCGTCGTCCGTTGATGCCAATGGCCTGACGTCGACAAGACGAGGCGTCGAGCCTGCAAGCCAGCATCGCGACCCTACCACGGTACTCGAGAGGCTGCGCTCGCGCCATTCCTCCCCTGGCCCACACGCAGTGTGACCATGCGGCGAGCGATGGAGCGAAGCCCCGAGAGTTTGACTTGGGGCTTCCATGAACTGACACGAGGGCTGACGCGAAAATGCTTCTCGCCGACTTGCTGGCCGTGGCTCGCTGTACCTGTAGCGCCGCTTGTCGACCCATCCATCTCGTCCTCCGGCCAGGGCGGAACGTGTCGCACAGTGGCACCCTCCCACCACTTCGAAAGAGTGCTGCACGACGACTGGATGGGGGCGTTGTGTAGTGCTCAGCCAACCCCCTCCATGCTGAGTTGGACCTAGCCTGTCCGGGAGGCATGGCAGCCGCACCTCATGGCAGGCCAGCGCATCGTTGATGAGGGTCGGATGGCTGGCTCTTGTCTCGTCGACAGTTTGACTGAGAATACAGACCTGTGGACAGGCCCGACAGGCGGCCTGCGTCTGCTGCACGGGTCGGACGGGTCGGGGTAGGGCGATCTACGAGGCCATCACTATCTCGCCCGCCCCTCTCCTCCGACAGGATGCCCACCTGCAGACGCGCCGTGGCGATTGCCTCTGCACCTGCTGTAGCGAGAAGCGAGGGGGGACGGCAGTACGGAGCACGGGTGCCGCCAACGTGCCCCAATACGGCCGACACGTTCTCGGGAAAGCTCCGACGGTTTGGGTGTGCTGCAGAGTGTTGACGCTGATGCTTGTGTGCTGGTGACTGTCGGCTCCCGCAGCGCGTGGTGGTTGGGGTACATTGACACATGGCCCTACCTTACCGTAGTGACGGTGGGGGCGACGAAGCGGCCCAGGTACAACGCCGGCTGCAGAGTGCAGACTGGGCGACTGGGTGGGCTCAGGCTGCTTGGCTGCATCCATTGATTGGCCTCCATTTAGTGAGGAGTCGGTCGGGGGCGTTGAAAACCTTTGCGACTGTTCCCCAGGCTTACAGCGCCGATGGAGCACGCCGCGAACAGTGACTCGTGAGCTACTGACAAGATCCGTTACCCTGTTGCAGCTGGACGCTTCGCTGGGCGCCTTTGAGGAACACAGGAGTGCAGTTGGGCGGCTGCCGGATGCATGCCCTTCTCGGGAGCACCGCGGCTCAACCAGCGAGAAGCTTGCTGGCCCCCCCTTGTCGCCTTGCCACGGCTCCGGGCTGAGCGATTCGCTGTGGCCGCGCAGCTTGGCAGAGCGGCAGAGCGGGTGGTAAGCATCTGAGGGCAGCGCCAGATCTGGAGCCGGGCCCCGATTCGAGGCAGCCAGGCCCTCCTGCACATCGACTTGTGCCTTGTCGGGTGCAGGCGCCGGTGCAGGCAGGCACACGCGGTCACTGACAGGGCTCTCCAGGGGTGCTACGCTCGCTCGCTGCGCCCAGCCAGCAGTGATTGATTACCTTGCGGAGTCCACGCAGTCCGTCTGCTGCATCCGTGCTGTAGCCGTGCTCGCACCGCTCCTCACCCGCGTCGGCGCCCGGTATTAATACTGGAGTCCAAGGGCAAAGTGCGACTGCAGGGGCTCCATTGGCCGTGGTGGCCCCCCGCTCCAAGCCCTCAAGCCTTCAAGCCTCCACCCATGATCCATCCCCCACCCCTCCAACAGCCCCAGGGCCACGTTCCCTGTGCTCGTGCCCGCCCCGAGCTCTGTCGGTGTTAGGCCTAGCGCGAACTGGCTACGGCCGTCCGGGGGTGCTCCGTACGCGTGGTTTAGTGGGTGGGACGCCGATGTCCACGGTACTTCTAGCGCCTCACTGAGGGATTGGTCCGGTCGGGTAGGTAGCACTGGGTGTCACTGTCGCGCGGCTGCACACGCATGAGGTACCGGGTCGCCTTTGCATGCATTGCAGCTGTGGGCTATTATGCGCAGCGTTCAGGTTCGTTTCCCACTCCCGTCTCTGCACGCATTGCAATTCCCAATTCCACCCATGCTTGCTGCCACGCATTGCCTCGCCTGGGCCCTCCACTCAACTCGTCCGCTCCCATCCCATCCCATCCTCAACCTCCCACATCTCCCACAGCTGCATCACCCTCTCCTCCGGCATCCTCTCTCCTCCGTCCAAGAGTGCCGATCTTGGTTGTGAAACACGCTTTTCGCACCATCGCAAACTC
Organism: Tolypocladium ovalisporum; assembly: GCA_024340015.1. Taxonomy (NCBI): domain Eukaryota; kingdom Fungi; phylum Ascomycota; class Sordariomycetes; order Hypocreales; family Ophiocordycipitaceae; genus Tolypocladium; species Tolypocladium ovalisporum. Next base: position 58,251 of record JALHBZ010000151.1, on the reverse strand, counting down.
GTCGTCGGAAACATCGACGGAACAGGACCGGCCCCATTGGAGCCTCGACCGCAGCTCGCCACTACGACCCAACCGCCTCCCGGCTTCCCTCTGCTCTGTCTTTCGCCATCTCCAACCTGCGTCTCGGCACGCATCGCTCACCCAATCGCTCGAGCTCTGCCCGTCTGTTTGCTCGAGGTCGGCTTTTCTCGTGGCCCAACGTCTTCGCATTCCCTCTCGTCGCTCGGCTCGTCTTTGGACGAACGGCAGGATCAAAGTCGACGACCACCAGCTCGACACGCCCGCATCACTGAAACTCTCGACAACCCCTGCCAGGCATTCAGTAATCTCGTCTACGTCCGACCCTCGTCGCCCGGTTTGGAAGTGACTCGATCGTGAGGCCCTCGTTGTACTTCTCTCGCGACATGATCACTTCAATGGAGACGCAGTCCCAACACCAGCACCAGCACCAGCACCATCGGCCCTCGCCCGCCAAGACTGCAGGCCTGACAAACATTCTCAACAAGAATGACCACCCGCCGACGCACGGCGGTCCACCTCACCAACTGCGCGATTCAGGATTCTATTCGACAGCCGAGGCGTCGAGCAAACGTACGTGCCCTGCTTCCTTGTCCCGTCCGCTTTTCCTATGCTCACACTCGCCCTCGCAGACACTTCAGCCGCCTCGTTCAGCGTCAACGGGCTAAGCCCGACCGGCTCAGGGTACCAGTCGTCGTCTGCCGACAAGACTCCTTCCCCTATCGCCTCCAACATGGTGCCTCAGGCCCTCGTCTCGCCCTCTGCGAGCAACATGAGTGTCGCTGCGATGGTGTCGCCAACGAGCCCAAGCGGCGCCGATCACCGCCGATTTGACCGGCCGACTTCGCTCGAATCGCAGAGCCAGAGTGGAGCTACATTGGGCGGGAATCTTGGCGTCGGAGCCGCAGCTGTGCGACGTGAGAGCGTAGACAGCCGAATAAACCAAGGCTTCAGCGACATGCGACTAGGAGGCTCCCCGTATACCAGCAACAACCAATCCACCGCTTCGATCCAGAACACCCTTCACTCCCAGCGAAACCCGCGTGCCGGGCTCGAGTCATTGTCCGTGCACCGCATTTCCAATGGATACCAGCCGAGCACAGAACGCAATCCCGAACTTAAGACGATCAAGACTGCGCCTGCTATCACTGGTCCTGCCACAAGCCACATTGCCCGCGCTGCAGAGCCGACTAAGGGTCAGGCTTGGGCTTTCCCAGAGGAGGAGATTCAGAGGGTTCCGCCTCCTGATCATTACGATGACTCTCGACGGAGTAGTATCACAGAGTCGATTGCCAGCAGCCAATTCACCACGGAATCTCGGTTACCGCCAGGGCAGCGGCGGCTGGATGACGGCCCTGAGCTCGCCCGCATGTCCCAGAACTCTGCCGAGTTTCCGCCCGTGCACCACCACACGATGCAGCACAAGCAACTCAGCGATCTCCAGGCTGAAGAAGGAAATCTCCCTCCTGGTGCGCAACCTTACAGCCGGACTCCGGAGCTGAGAGTGAGCCACAAGCTTGCTGAGCGGAAGCGACGAACGGAGATGAAAGAGCTATTCGATCAGCTGCGGGACCTCATGCCGCAAGAGCGTGGATCAAAAGCCTCGAAGTGGGAGATTTTGACCAAAGGTAGGTCGCTTACGACATTTGCATAATGCCTTCAACTGACCACTCTTGCTTAGCCATCGCGGAGCACCAGAGACAGACTGATCACATCCGACTCCTGCAATCACACTACAACACGACGCTTGCCGAGAACGAGATGCTCCGTCGCGAGATGCACAGCCACAGGATGGACGGCGCGCATTCGGCAGGGCACAGCCAGCAAGGCCCGCCACAGCCAACACAGCAAAACTCACAGTCCGGGTCCTACGCTGCCGATCCGTACGCCAACTCGAACCGGACCGAGCTGCCACCGCTGCGCTCCATCAGCAACAGTATTCCCAACGGGCCGGATTCGATGACTGGTGTCCAGTACGAGGCGCCACGAGTCAACGGCTACCGACCCGAGAGATACTGAGCGGGCCGTTACTCGACCACGCCATCCTTAATGACCACACTGGGAGTTTTCCATGTTCAAATAAACGCACGACTGAACGACAGGCAGCGGAGCAGGACCACCTTGGACGGCCAAGTCGCTTGCTGGGGGTGGAGATGTGCATCTCCCGACGCATCTCCCCCATGATCACGACTTCGAGTTTTCTCGAGGCCGACACGGCTTCTCTGTGTTAGTAAAAGTATATTTGGTCTGGTGATGTTCGATCTTTGATTGTTGTCGAACTTTGTGGTTGCCAAGCCCGGTGGCCACTGTACAACTGCTGCCGAGACCGCACGATACGACCTCCCTCGCGCCGTCGGTGATTACCCGACTATTCTCTCTCCACTGTTGCGAAGTTTTGATTTTGATTTCATTCGAGACCTTGGCACGACGACAGTGGACAAACATGTTGCTGTCGTGTGTCAGACGGGAACCCGGAAATTTGGCCCCTCGGAAGACACAAGCAAGGTGCATGACTGGAGAAGGGTCCGTCGTCGCAGGTACCCGAGTTCACGGAGGCGGGTGGGAATCTTTTCAGAGACACAGGGAAAGCTCAGGAGGACTGAGAGGCTGCTGCATATACCCAATTGCCGACGCAGGGGGCTGAAAGGAAAATGGAAACCAAGGGGGAGAGATGTTTGGACGCTGCTTGGATGACTGCATTGAGGCAGTGCGGGGAAGGCAAGATGTACGGAGTAGCTGTCCACAATTTCGATGGTAATTGACATCGCCACCAAGAGGAGCTGTTGATGCTATGAGAGAGGCTTGGAGTGGGTAAGCGTCCTTGTGCGGTGATGATGCGCGTGTCGGGGGGGGATGAGCGTCTGGCCCGTACGGCTGCCGACGAGGTGTTGAAGTTGGCATTAGCTTTTGATGAGGCGGGGAGCCACGTGGGATGAAGCGGAACTTCGGTCGCGACCCCGGGTGCCAAGGCTGTGACGATGCTTCAAGTAAAGACGTAGACGTAGAAGGACGGCTGCGTACTCGTATTCGCACGCTGAGATGAAAGCGTCCAAATAAGGTGCTTCATCCACCGGCCCCCGCCCCCCCAAAGGCCGCGCGTGTGGAGCATGGCAGCGCCTCCGGGGCGGGCGGAGTTGCGGAGTTGCGGACTCCTCTGGGTATCGCTGCTGGACAGGCCGGGCGGAGTTTGCGGGCTCGGACGAGAAGCCGAGCCCGTAGGTAGGCGGCGCGCGCCGATGGCCATGGACTCTGGCAACGTCAGCCGTAGGCTACCTTGCAGACGGTTGCTGGTGCATTAACACGTCAACGTTTCCCCAACGCGCATGGCCGCACGCTGACCTTGCATGGCAGAGAGGCACGTTCTTGTACCCCCCTCTGAGTTCCATGCCACCGTCGTTGCTCTGGTTCTCGCATTGCTACGGATGTCGAGAGGCCTGGAAACGCCTGGTTCATCTCATCCTCGAACCGTCCTCGCAGGTTTGAGACGACGTGCAACATTCACGTGATGGACCCCGACATGGACTCCTTCAGCAGCCTCCTCAGCTCGCGCAACGACGACCGCGCCGCGACGCGCCAGAAGAGCTGCAACGCCTGCGTCCGCGGCAAGCGGCGCTGCGACAAGCGCACGCCGCGTTGCACGCGATGCGCCGCCAAGGGCCTCGCTTGCGTGTACCAGCGCATGCCGCCGTCCTCGACTCCTCCTCACCATGCCGCACCGCCCGCCACAGGCTGCTCTGCGGCCTCGTCGGTCGCCGCAGCCGACTCGTCGTCGTCGTCGGCGGCGGCGGCGGCGGCCTCCTGCGTGCCCGACTTTGACATGGCCTTCGACATGGACAGCATGGGCACCGACACGAGCCCCGAGAGCCTGCAGGCCGACGCGAGCGGCGTCGGCTTGCTGGGCGGCGCTGGCGGGCTTGACTTTTCCATCGTCGACCTGCTGAACTCGTCGGGCTCGGGCTCCGACTTGTGGAATCTGCAGGGTTACGGCGACAGCAAGCTGGACCTCCCGCCGTTGCCTTTTGGCCCGCCTGCGCCTCTGTCCCAGCAGCAGCAGCAGCCCATCCGCGACCTTTCGCTGCTCCAGGCCAGCGAGGAACTGTGCATCAACATCGACCTGCTGCAGGTGCACGACCCGCGCTCGCGCCTGGGCTACGTCGTGCACTTCCTGACGTCGCTGCACAGCACCTTTGCCCGCACCCGCGCGCTGCCGTTTGTGCACCCGCGGCTGTGGGCGACGCAGCTGCCCAAGGCGATCCTGACGGCCTTTTCGGTGGCGACGGCGTACGGCGCGCGCTCGCCAGCTAACCGCGGGTGGACGATGCGGCTCGTCGCCGACGCTGCGCGCGAGATCCACCGCGAGGGCGAGAGCGCCGCCACGCCCACCGACAAGCTGGCACGGGTGCAGGCGCTGTTGGTGCTCAACTCGGTGCGCGTGTTTGACGGCGACGTTGGGCTGCGGGCGTCGGCTGAGCGTGAGATGAACCTCTTGCTGGACTGGATCAAGGAGCTCGAGGGCGTCAAGGAGGCGCTGGAGGCGGAGACGAAGGCGCAGAGGGGCGCGTTGAGGGAGCCGCCCAAGACCTGGGAGGTTCGTTCACCCCCCCGTCCCGTCATCAACAAGGGGATTTGCTGACAGACGTTTGCAGAGCTGGATTTTCCTCGAGAGCGCGCGGCGGAGCATCCTGGCCGCGTACTCCTTCATCTGCCTCTTTTTCATCCTCAAGTCGGAAGAACGTACGTCCTTCTGCCCCATGCTAGCCCTCATGCCGACGGTATGCTCAACTGAAAACCCCGTGCTTCTAGCCAAATGCGAAATGTGGAGCGATTCACAAAGCTTCACGGCCTCAAAGCACCTCTGGGAGGCCAGCAGCAGCGTCGAGTTCTACCGCGCGTGGCGTGACAAGCCGCAATACCTCATCGAGAACCTCGTCTTCAAGGACTTTTGGCTGTACGGCCGGCCGGCGGACCTCGACGAATTTACGCGGCTGATGCTCACGGCGTACGTACCTTCAGCTCGTTTGTCCTTTTTGTGGAAGAGGACTCGCTGACGATGGATGTTCTAGGCAAGTTGGAGTGGATGCCATGGACCACTTCATGGAGGGAGACACTACCATCCCGGTGTGAAGGGCTCGGATGGCACATTTGTACCACCACATGATTGACACTGGCGTGTACAACGGCGTCGAAATCGAGACGGCGGCGTCTGTCACTCATCACAACGAGGCTGAGCTTCACGATGGGCCTTGTTCGCTGCCAGAAGCCGTGCCCGTGCCGTGCCGTGCCAGGCCGGGCTGAGCTCATCGACGCAGATGATTCGAGCACGAGGAGTACTTCACAGGGAGCACTTCACAGTATCACTCCACGGACAGGCGGTCGGGTCTCTGCAGAAGGCATGACCTACGAGGGCATTCGGGCTCGATTGAGCAGCTGAAGCATACAGAGGACCTTTGGGGCGGCGCAGATGATGGCTCACGCCGCAAATTGTACAATACGACTAGAGGACCGGTACGGCAACTAATGCCGCGGACCTTTCACGATGATATGACCTGGTGAACTTGGGCGTTTTCAAGGGACGAAGATACCATCATTCATCATTCAATTCATTCCGCTATATAGATGTTGTCTCATCGTTCATGAGGAAACCTTGAGAATGAGCCTCTCTCCGCTGACAGCCTTGGCTCTCAGCAGATTCAGCGCATTCTGTGCCCGTTGCACCATGGTCGCGCCCTCGACCACCCGCTGCTTGTTCGGCTCGACGATCCGTTGTGCCAGTAGCGCGGGCACAATCTCTGGCTGCAGCTTCTCCTTGAAGAAGTCGTTCTGTCCTGAAGTTCAGTGTCGTAGCTCACGATACGGTGGAGAGGAGGGTGAGGAAGGGGAAGCCAACCTGGAGGTAAAAGTGCGTTCGCGCGCCCCTGAGGATGACGCCGTCTGCCCACTTGTCGGCGTGACACTTGGAAACGTCCATCTCGTACTCGGGCTCCTCGTCCTCGGTAGCATCCTTCAGGATGACTGGTAGCATGACGGCGACCCGGGAGCCCCGCTGGGCAATCTTGGTCAGGGGCAGCAGCGTGCCGTCGAGGGAGCCGATGCAGTCCAAGATGCGCGGTAGCGCGGGCTCGCCCTGGCTACGGCCTCTCACGTAGCTCAGGATGCTCTGCACGACGTCGGGCTTGGTGTAGTCGAAGCACGCCGTCGCGCCGATGCGCCTCAGGTAGTCGTGGTGCTTGCCGCTCGACACGGCGAGGACCTGACGATAGCCCCAGTGGCGCAGGACCTGCACCGCGTAGATGCCGACGCTACTGCTCGCGCCCCAGACGAGGATGGGCGACTCGGCAGCCTTGGGCGTCCAGCCCTGCGGGACGGGCCAGGGAAGCTCGAGGTCGAGGTCGACGGTGGCGGCGTGGAAGACGGTGACGAGGTTGACGGGCACGGTGCAGGCTTCTTGCGGCGTCAGGCCCTCGGGCACGCGCGACGCCAGGTAGGCGGGCGCGGTGACGTACTCTTGCCAGTTGGCCTCCTTGCCGCCGTGGAAGGCAAAGGCCATGACGCGATGGCCGACGGCAAGGCCCTTGAGGTCGCTCGCGGATCCGGAGCCGACAGCCACGACCGTGCCTGCGATGCCACCGCCGCCCGTCTGCGCCGGGTATGAGGACACGAGGAGCCCGCCGTCGGCGCGGTGGAGGTCCAACGGCGTGGCGGCGGCCCACTCAACGCGCACCGTGATCTCGCCCGCGGCGGGAGGATGGACGGGGACCTCGGCCTCGGAACAGGGCGCACGCTTGGCCGTCAGGACGACGGCCCTTTGGGTGGCTGGGAGGGATGCCATGACGGGTGATGCTTCGTGGGGAAGAAAGTGAGGGTTGGTAAAAGGCACGAGCGGGCGATGCTGTTCAAAGACAAGATGAGAGTGTCTGCACCCTGGGACTTTTATAAATCCAAAGCACGTGGCAGGATTCGACGTCAGACTTGAGTCTACGCAGCCATCCTCTGCCAATTTGTCAGCCCAGCGGGCACCTGAATGCGCATGTAGACTCGTGAGGATGCCGCGAAGCTCCGCCCGGGGCGACGGAGGTTGTCGGGAGCGACGGCGCCGATCCGAGACGTCGGCGGATATCCCGATGAAACGGTGCGGGGAGCCAATCAAGGGCACATGGATCAGCGCCGCGGAGCCAAACAGTGGCGGGTCTTGACAAAGCAGTAATACTAATTAACACAGAGTAATTGAATGACGGAGACTGCCCAAGAGTCGAGATGACGACTTTGTTAGTCATCTCACTGGCTGTCGCTCGCTGGGGTCGCCGGGCTTGCTGGGTTTTGATGATGTCAGGCCTGTTGATCTTTACAGAACTCGTGCGGGTGAGGAAACAGTGAGCCGGAACATGCTGGAGTGACGGGATGCGCGACACGTTTGCGCTTCTGGAGCCCAAATAGCAGCATCGGCGACCCAAAACGGATGAGATGGACTTGGCGTCTAACAATCTCTCGGCTTCGGCTTGAGCCACAGCTGATGCCTCACATACTGGCCAACTCCCGCACGGGCTGTGAGTACGCAAGAAGCATCATGTCATGTCATTGATCCAGGGTGTGGCAGTGATGGTTGAAAGCACCGTTGCATCGTCCTTGAGCCGTGCCCGAGTTGGCGTACAAGTCCCAACGCCACGCAGTCCGCAAGCACAGCGACGCCCCATCCTCCCAGGCGTCAATACCGGTAAGATCAATCCATCAAGAAGCAAACGCCCTTTTAGCGTCCGTGATGAGCCGTTGCAGATGCCCGCCCGCACCTCAGATCTTGGTCGAGTTGGAGAGGGCGTCTCCAACCAAAGCCACCTCGGCAAAGTTGAGCGTGCGCTTGCCCTCCTTGGCATCCTGCCTCCGCGTCGGCGGCGCGCCCAGGTCGTGGACGACGTCGCGAGCCTTTTGGCGCAGGCCGCGGCGCCGCTCCGGCGGAGGCTCCGGGACGGCCTCCTTGGTGTAGGAACAGGCCGTCGAGCCCGAGTAGGTGGACGAGGCGTCCGAGGCGGAGCTGGTGGACGGGCGACGCATCGTGGCACTGGACGACGGGGAGTGTGCTGGGTAGAGATGAGTTGCGCTCTACCTTGGTCTCGGCGACGTCTTGGCCGGGTCGATGCAGGTCGGTGTCGGTGCGGGTGCTGCGCCGGGCGCTGGCGGCGCTATGTGCTGATGGCGAGGGGGTCGGCGATGGAGCATCCGGGCCACGACGCCAAGGACGCTGCGGGGGATGATGCGATGTCAGTCAAAAGCGACGAGATGAGACGGGAAGGGTGGTGAGAAGTGCCCTGCACGGCCTGGCGAGTGGGAGACGCCCGTTTCTTATGCCAGAGGCTGGCCGCGCGAGATTACGAGGAGCCAACAGCAGCCTCAGCGGCCCTCAGCCCCGAGCCAGGAGGGGATCGAGGTCCAATGGGAGTCAGACCTGGCGCACCCGATAGTGAGAGTCTGCGACTGGGACACGGCGTGCCGCAACGACGGACGACGCGGCGCTTGGCTTCATTCAGCCACAGGCCCAGCCTGCGAGCGTGGATCCGTGCGTCCATGGCTCTCCCCGGGGGGTTGACGGCTAGCAGAAGCTTGGCTCGTGATGCCAGGCTAGCGGGTAATTGCAAGGGTCCATCAGAGGAGAGTGCTGCTTGTTAGTGCACCCGCACTCCCGCCCACCCGAGACCACGTCTTGCACCCCTCACACACTAACACGCAACTCGCATGTCCTCGACTCCTCACCCATCGTCGCACCATCACCTTCGACGTTGACCTCAGCCTATCGTCTCCTGGTCACGAACCGACCTCGAGAAACGCCATCCGCAGGGGCCTCCCGGGCTAGTCGGGCAATCCGACGTGCCAACGCGTAGACGATGTGTGCCAACTACAAGTACTTGTACTACTCGTGTTGAGCGTACGGTCCCTAGGTAGGTATTGACTCCTGGGAAGTTGCGCATTGCTGTGGCAGCGTTCGCGCGACCGATACCACAACTTTCGCCATCCAGTAAAACAGATGCCATTCGTCACGATGTTACCGAGGGCAGTCATGCCGCAAGGCAGGCTGCTGTTCAGGGCTGGGTCAGTCCCATCTGATATATGGCCTCTGCTCCCGTCTTCAACCTCGAGTCCGTTCTCTCGTTCAGTCCACGAATCGACACCCGAGCTATGCAGCCCCTGCTCCTTCACTCAAGTTCGGAATACCGTCGGGAATGAGAATTCCCTAGAGAATGGCTCAACGTCCGCAGGGTACACGGCGCTTACGAGTGCTGGCAAGCAGGCGTCTTCCACACAGGGCCCAAATGCACTTGATGGTGCCCAAAGACCGCGAGCTGTCGAGCGCGGTAGGAGATGACTGGGAACAGCTATCCGAAACCTCACTAGATGACGCACGTGCTGTAGCCTCAGAACCTCGCCTATACTACGCGGTGAACCCGGATCATCCGCAACAGATGCCTTGCTGTTGCTCGAGGCAATTCACAGACCGCAAGTTGTAGTGACGACTGGACGGACAGCCTGATAGCCGAATGCGCTGCATTCACGGTGGAAGTAACGAGTGCAAGGGGGGGGGGTGGAAATGGACGGCGTGATTCAATGCAACGAGAACGCATCACACAGGTCTGAAACCAAAAGGGCTCGAATTAAATTAAAAGCCACGTCAACTCCGAAAGAAGCACGCTGTCTAACAACTCTTGACATCACAAAAGTCACCTGGGAATAATGCTCTACCGAGAATCTTAGACCGGCGTTGCGCGTAGAAAGAAAGAGGTCGGATGAAACCGTGGATGCAGAATGTGGCTTTTGGGCGCTTCGGCTGCGGATAATGAGAAATCCCGGGGGCGAGCCCCCAAATCCCGCTCCACCCGCCCTTTCCCAACGGCAACCTTGCCCTGCGCTGATTCGCCTGCCACTTATCCCGCCATTAATAGTCGTTGTCTTTACCGAAAGACTCGCCCGACGACGGCATTGTGGTCCCGGTGGTTATTAGCGACAATGCCCCATAGCCATCCAGAAGTCGCCCGTCGGCGTACAGCAGGTCGCTGGTCCTGAACTCGGCCACTATCACCATCCCGCCATTCGGCGTGAGTCTACGATTTCAACACGTCGTTTATTCCGCAGAGGAGTGAGGGCATGGCGCACATGCCGGCCCTCAAGCACTACCCGTCTACAATGTTCAACTCCAATGAAGATGCTGAGTGCGACTGCTCGTTCCCAAGCCCCCGGCGATTGAGAAGCAGGTCAGATAAGTCGCGGAGGTAGCCACCCTCGAAAGAAAGACGAGGCAGTGACACTTCAGGATGCGTCTCAGATGCGTCTCGTAGGCCGAGTAAACCCGTTCGTTATTGATTCCCCGGCAGAGGTAATACCAAATCGTAGACCAGCTGCACATGGGCAGGAACCCGAGTGTGGCGCGCTAGCCCTTTGAGTGCTCGCGGTCAAGGCCGTCAGTTGAAAGCTGATAGAGTCTGCGGGAAACGACAGCCAATCACAACCAAGAATATGAACTCTCCGCCTATACATCAAAAAGTGAACAGTTCTTCCCTCTCAAAGTTTGGTCCCATGTGTCAGACTTGCACCGGATCAACTGGTCAACTAAGCTGCTCCACTGGCCAGACGGCTTCGGCAGACCGACGTAGAGCACCATGCCGCCTGTAGCGCGGATGTCCTGTGCGAATAAAGCAGCCAGCATCTTCGACCCGAAGACCTTGGGATTAGCACCTATAAAGAGAAGAGGCTCTGGACGAGCTGCCACATCTTCCTTAACGATACTCTCAGTAGCTTCATCGTGACGATAATTCTCGTTCAGCAACCCAATATCTGGCATTAGTTTGCCGACATAGATGACTTCTTTAGCACGCTTCTTAGTCTGATAACTCGGACACTCGGCGTTGCATCCGGAAAGGGCGGTGCTTTCATGTTCATCCCAGTCAACGAATCCGAGACAAAGGGGGCATCGAAGTTGACTGAGAGACCCGGGAAGCGGGATGCAATCTGCATCAGTAGCGACGTCAGCAAAATGGCCTACTTTCTCTCCGAGCGAATCCATGTGATGCGTATCACATCACAGAAGCTGGCCGCGGTCCCGCAAGGCACGAATCAGCCTGTGTGTCTCCGTTTGTTCTTGCCGATATGGCCTTCTGGCGAAGCCTCAAGGCGGCGTTCAAGAGATGTGGTTTCCACCCTCCTTAGAAAAGGCCGGGCCCGGTCGATATAGGTCCTTCTTGGACCGAAAATCCTGAAGCATGTCAGTCAATGGTCTCGTCGTACTTGAGGAGCTGTCAAACCGGCATGCCGGCAGCTGGGCTCGCTCCAGGTCCAATCACCCCCACTACCTTCTTCTCCAAGACAAGAATCTTCGCAATACCTGGATCATCAATGGAGTTCGTTTCTGACTGACTCATTGTTTCTGTCGCTTATGGCAGAGCATGTTCGGAGATTGACATGGGATTCATCAAACCACAGCTATATCATCTTCGATGCCCTGAGTCGCAAATTGATCATGTACATTAGGCGCCGTCTGATCAAAATATGCGCTGGCCTCCGAAGACGAGCTCAAAGACCTTAGGATATAGTCAGATTGCAAGTCGTTCACAGTCATTGCGTCCAGCAAAAAGACCCGTTGGAGATCAAGGTATCTCGTATCTATCTTCTCAAGTATTCACTACCACTTCTACCTCTCCATAGAAGATCTCGAGTGCCGGCAACAGATCCTACAAAAAAAGCGAACCTATCGAATGAAGAAAGAAAACCGCAGATGCAGGTTCCCTTAAAGGGGGGACCTTTCTTTACTTGCGTTTGGATGGAAAACGAAAGAAAGTGGACGGCACTGTCGAGTGGCAGTCCGACCATCTTTTCCTGAGCAACTCTGTACCAAGTTTATACACGGCTAATATGTCTTCAACGGGAAGGCATTGATGTTAGATTTGGATCCATGTGGACGCAGGGGAGGCGTCATCGTGGATAGCAGTTGCCATTACGCACCTTTGACACCGTCGGGTATTTGGTGTCTGGCTGCGATTGACCAAAGAACAGGTTCATTTAGCGGTGAAAGATCTTTGTGTCGTACCGATTCTTTTAGAAGCAAAGTGCGCTGCCTCGGTTCATGTCGGCTGAATGAGTCATTCCGAGCCCGATGGCGCAGAGAAGTACTCCATGAGGCCCACAAGTTTGAAGCACGTCAAGAAGAAAGCCTTTGTACTTCATCTTTTTTTCAGACATTTCCACGCCCTTCAATGTAGCGATTGCCTGTGAGACTTGTTTGCGCTGGACCTTTCGCAAGCACCGATGGGCGATCAAATGCTTCGAAATATTCACTATCCTCGACCAGGCCTCATAGCTTTGCAATGTGCGTCGAGACGTATCAGGCATGGATGGCGAGGGAAGCGCAAGTGGAGGTAAATGGGAGGCGGAAGGCATCGAGTAAGGGTGAATTGGGGTTAATCAACGGAGGCGAACGAGAAGGGAACCAGCGAGGAATTATATACAGTCGATAAAGAGGAGAGATGGGAGGCAAGATGTGGAGGACGACGGGGAGAGCGACGGGAAGGACGATTGGGAGGACGATTGGGAGGACGAACGGGAGGTAAAGACGAGCGGCCGCTTACCCCCGCAAACTTGCCCTTCCTCAACCCGTGCCAACCATGATGCAATGCAACATCACGCCGTAAAATGACGTACCAATGGCTATCCGACGCACCTTGAAGGAGAGGACGATAGGGCGATAAAACCGAATGGCTTTAAATCGTGCCAACCAGACGCAACGCAACATCGCGTTAGGTCGTCAACTGACGTACCAATGCTTGCCCGACGCGGCTTCAAAGCTGAGAAGAGATATGGTAACAATTCTTTCGCCTGAACCCTTTCGCATAAGCTCCTGAGCTGCCGAGCTGCGATGATTTGGGCTGACAAGGCGTCAAAAATGGACCCCAATGAACAAGCCCGGAGACAACTAGTTTTTGGTCAGGACCGTTCACCGTGAGCACAGGGTCAAGATTGATTTCGTAAGCAGAACAGCAATTCCGCGAGACCATGCTCGAAGATGTCGCCATCAATTGATACAAAGTACTGTAAGGAGCCAGACAACAAGGAAGTCTTGCACGTCTATACGACGACTAAGAAAGATGGTGCCGGGCACTAAGGATAGATGGCAGTGGCGCGGATCACATTCAATTTTCAAGGGGGGTCCCACGGTGTAATGATGAGGGAATGATGAGCTCTTCGTGGACATGTGTTTGACGGCGAATCGGCATGACTTGCCAGCACAGGACGAAGACCGTTGTATGAGGCAGCGTCATCGTTCCCTGAAGCCCCAAACCCGGAATCGTAAGCTAGCCGCAGTGTATCGCAGACTCGTCGACGTTTTAGCTTGCATATTGCTTCCGTACCGACGGTCGATTCTGACTTGCAATCGATGGCACCGGAACCAGTTCTTGTGTTGTGAGAGAAAACCCCCCTGATTCAGCCCAATAACATAATGAACCCTCTGAGGTTTGACCGATATTTCTTTTGCAATCTTTTTGGTCTGTCTCGCACATGGCAAAGTTATCTAGCTTGCCTGATTTAGATTAGAGCTGCGGTTTGTGCTGACCTGCTAGAGATGAATAATTGCAGAGAAGCGCTAACTTAAATTTAATTTTAACTTGGTATTATGATTATTAGCTAAATGTATTAAGTATAGGAAAGTACTTACGCTTTCAATATATAGTAAGCCGAGTAGATTAATAATAAGTCTATAATCAAGTAGGAGTAAAAAGTATTGCTTGATAATAAGACTAAAGCTTAAGGATCTTGAGCGTATCTTAAGCTTAGGGGCGACGCCTACGAAAAGGTATCGGGTCTCTACCGTATATGTAACTATAACTTGCCCTAGGACCGAGTCCATACTCTTCAGGTACCTCGGCGGTAACCGGCCATAGCGGGGCGGGTCTTACACTGGCATCGCTATCTCCCAGAGACAGCCGTTACGCCACTTCGAGTTTACATCGAAGCAGATCACCATGGTACTCGTGCTGAGGCTTGCGGTTATGCGGCCGAGAAGAGGAGCGCCATGTGCTTGACGACCAGCAGTCAGGGCGTCGCATACATATTTGGAAGCCAGTCTAACGAGGACGTTCGAGGGTGTCAGGGTAGCAAAGGCCTGGTTGTCCATTGCTGGCAAGGACAACGTAATAAGGCCATGAAAGAGGGAAGGACTCACGAGCCTAAGTCTGTTGCTTCTGTCGTACACATAGTCCCTTCAAGTCCACAGCAGCTTTGCTGCCTTCGTGCTCGGTTGACCTCGCAGTGAGCTTGGCATGCCTCCTACGTTACATGTAGTGCGGCTCGCAAGCGCCCTCCTTGGTAGGGCTCTCGGGGGCCGATGTAGACTCTGGGGGACATGTCGACAATCCTGCCAATGAACCGGCACGTGCGCTTGCGTCTTCCTGGGAAAGCGGAACGCGACCGCGACTCGGTCAAAACTCCATTGGACGGGAACGGTTGTTAGTCTCAACGCTGGTCGGAACGCGGCATCTATTTTGGGTAAGGGTGGCATGGCTTTGCCAATCAAGTACCATTGCCAGAAGAAGTCTAATGACGGACTCCAATCGCGCGGTCCAACGAAGACCCTCCGAGGGCTTTGCTTCCGCCCATCCATCTTGCAGAGATGCCTGGCTTACCCAGCCGCACGACACATCGGCGAGGCTCGCCCAGCTCGTGCGCGTGTCGCGCGATTGGCTAGGGGGGCCGAGCTAGTTACGCATTTTCCCTTGCGTCCCTTGATACGCTCTCGGTACGCAAGATAAAGGGACACTAGGGCTACACACGAGACCTTGGCCTGCCTCCTTGACCGGACAGCTAGGCGTCTTGAACAGTTGATGAGCAAGCTGGCGTCTGCGGGCTGTGCGCGATAGTGGCCTGGTCAAATCACCCCAAGACCCATCATCATTGCGCTGGGCAGATGTCGTCTGTGAACTATCACTACGCCGCGTATGGCTCAGGCCACTGTCAGTGATGAATGCTGGAAATGGTGTCCCAAGCCATGTCTGTCCATAAAGCAAGTGAGATTAACCCCGAACGGATGGCGAGTTCTATAGTACAGCTATTTGAGCGTAGCCGTCATGGAGCATTGCAATTGCCCTGCGCGACCACGTAACCCTCGGGCTCATATCGACCTGCCATCTCCATCTCAACCAATGGAGATTCAACGAGAATCATTAGCAAAACTTGCGGCCATTGAGCAGAATCAAGGGCTCGCAGGCGGAGTGTTGGCCAAGTCTGACGGCGCTCCCGCAAACATGAAGGTCACGGGCCTGACCGTTTGGGGGCCTCGAATGATCTCGTCCACCCTCACCATCGCCTGCGTCTCCATGTCCATGTCCATGGCGCCCAGTCTGCGTCGAAGCTCGTTGTCAAGCACCACCGAAAGTTCCGCGCGGCCGACGCCATCCCATTTGAGGCCTCCACTGTGCGTGTAAGTACGCAGGTCGCGAACCGCCGACATGACCAAGTCGAAAGCGTCGAGATAGTGACCCGAGCAGACGTCGCCTTCCTTGCTCCACGCCGACAAAAACCAGCTCCCGTGCCGCATGATGGCATCGTTGATTGCCGAGACGATTATTCGACAGTAAGCTGCTCTGAACCTATGGCTCATCCAGGCGCGCAGTCTCTCCCCGGCGAGGCGCAGCAAGAGGGCGACGCACAGCAGCTGTTTGGTGCCCAGAGACACGAGGTACCGACCCTGGTGACCTCGAACACGCCAGCGCACGTATGCTTCCCTATCCAACTCAGCCTGCGTTTTCCGTTCGGTACGCATATGGCGCCTGAACAAGCTGAGGCGACGAGCAAAGTCGTGCTCGAAGCTCACGAGCGGGAGTGGAGGGGCATCAAACTGGTCCATGTTTTCGCCGCCGATGACGGCAGCCTCCAAGTCTGCGAGACGATCGCAATGTTTTATTCCTCCCTGGACCATGCGCCGCATGGTCTCACGGTGAGCCGGGTCGCTGAGTCTTGGCCATTCACTGTCACGTCTCGTACAGAGAAACTCACTGTCCAGTAACTCGTTGACAACTGCCACGCGTTTCTCGATGGCGATGATTGTTCTCCAGTCGGCAGCTGGCAAGATCTTTCGTATGTGACACGACTGGCCGGAGTGTGCACCGAGTGAATCAGCGATGAACCCTTCTCGAATAGTGCTCCGGCCAACGTGGGGACGAATGATGCCCGTGATGATACTAGTGCTGTACCTCTCGATGAGACTTTCAAAGACCTAATGCTCAATGCACACAATGTCAAAATCTGTTAAGTAGGAGGCAAGCAGGCAGGCCTCTCATCATGAGGAGAGCAGCATACCGAGATGGAACGCAGGACTTGAATCGTGCTTGAGTCGCATTTCTCGATAATTCGGAGGACGAGATAATGGTCCAGATGCGGCATCTTAGCAATGTGAAACTGCTTGTGGCACAGCAATTTCGAACATGCGGAGGAGTGCCGATGAAGGTGTGTAGAAACCAGAGTCTGCGCATTATGGCAGCGTTGAACACTGCAGAAACTGGTGCTGTCAGGTGCGAAGCGGCACCATGTAATTGACAACTGATGACTCAAGAGAACCTTGGGATCGTCAGCCCTCCCGTAATCCGTTCGCACGGCGGCAGCCAGTGCTGCTGCTCCTGGGCAGACGCTGTTCAGCAATGTCGGTTTGATCACGTTCCTTGGAGAAACGAGACCCCTGAGAGAGTTCATAGCGATGTCATAATCCCATATGCTAACCACCTTGTTCACTGAGGGCTCGGCTAGCACCCGTGCAATGGGGTTGTAGTCTGTACACCTTTACCCACGAGACTGTACGAGTATTCATGAGGCAGGAAAGGCAGGTAGTAACAGATGTTTAATTCCCATTCAAACCAAGTTAGCCCATCCGTGTCCCAGTTTTCTTTTTGGCCTGTTGTACAACACTGTGCGCCGCAACTCCGATTACCAAAGGTCCCATTACACCAGCCGTGATGAACGCCCGAGACGGCGTTCCAACTCTTCACCAGGGAGCCCTTCCCTCGATGTCGAGATATCATTCTGGGCTCAGAGGCCCATTGCCTCCTTCAACTAATCGATGACGTGATGTGTGAGTAGCTGACGAGAGCTGCTGAGAACGAGAAGAAGAAGAACAAGAGGGGGAAGAGGAGCAGATGAGACACCTGCGCTCAAAGCCGCGGCTACACGTGGTGGCTGCCGGCGCTGAAGCGCTCACTGATCTCGACGCGCTTATTCCCCAGGTCGCGAATCTTGGCGGCCAGCCGGTCGGCGTTGTCGAGCTCGACAATCTCGTCGCTGCCGCCCACGCTGACGCCGTTGACCAGGATGTTGGGCACCGTCTTGCGATCTGTCCTCGTCTTGAGCTGGTCCTGCAGTTGCTTGCCGAGGGGGTGCTCGTCGAGCTCGACCACGTAAGGGGCCGGGCTGATGTTGTACTTTTCGAGAAGGATACCCTTGGCGCGTTTCGAGTACGGGCAATACGTCTTGGAGAAGATGATGACTGGTAGAGGGCGAATGTTAGTTGAACTGAACTGGGACTGGCAAGGGGAAGGCGGGCGGTAGCGCTCGAGCATGACCTACCGGGAGCCTTTTTCAGGATGCTGTTCATCTCCACTTCGGCGTCGTGCTCCTCCTTGGACTCCTTGGGCGTCGCGTCCTTGCCCGTGGACGAGCCACCCATGTCGCTGCCGCCCTTGGCCTTGTTGGCCTGGCCCTCGGCCGAGTTGCCTATGCCGATGACCTTGCCGGGGGGATCAGGCCGCAGGGCCTTCTCGTTGGCTTGGTCTTTGGCCTTTTGCTCGGCCTGCCTGAGGCGCTCCTTGGTGGCGGCCGAGGAGATCTTGTCGTCGTTATCGACATCGCCGTCGCCGTCCGTGTCCGTGGGGATGTGACCCGCCTTTTTCCCCGTCACTGAGTCTATAACGGCTTGGCCAGGCGCCGCGCCGCCGCCACTACCTTTGCTCATGCCGTCCATGGTCTTGTGGTAGAAGTCCTGTATGGTGCGCGACTCCTTGTTGCCCGAGTTCAGGCCCGAGGAGTAGAAGAGGAAGACGACAACAGTGACAATGGCGGCCAGCATGAGCAGGCGCAGGCGGCGTGGGGACGGCATCCTGGGCGGCTGTGAGGCCGGCAGGCAACGGATGGGAGCTCCTGGAGGTTACCGAGGAGCAAAGGAGCTCAGCCCTATAGCGCTGCGTTCAAAACGCGCGCGCGCGCAACGAAGGGAGAGGTTTCGAAGTGCGATGGCGAATGAGGGTCGGTCTGCAGAGCTGGGAAGAATGTGGATGGACGTGGGTCGGGGTCATTGACGGAGGATAGCGTTCGAGCTCCTTTACAGACGAAGGTTGCCGAGACGAGCAGACAGAGGTCGGTGGTCCGGGGAGGCGACAGCTATGGGCAACGGCGCGGTGTGATTGGCTACGGTTGTGGCAGGGGCTGGTGCGAACTGTCCACTACTGCGGCTGGGGCGGGTCCCGCCCGCGACGGGGGGGCTGAACGGCGGCGTTGGGCACGTGCGACCAAGGAACACAGATAATCCAACGCGCGAAATTCAGCATGCTTGAGATGTTTTAAGGTTGATGTATTGAAATCTGCATTATGCGGCAAGACCTGCTTGGTATGAAATACTCCCACAGCCAGCGTGGGTTCGTAAGTGATCATGTCCTCTGAGTTCAGCGGAACCGAAGATGTCACAAGACGCGTCCTGCGCTCTTGGCCTCCTCTTCCTTTCGTTAAGCCACCAGGGCCATTGCGATGCGCCCCTCATTCCCTGGACTCTTTGCCAGCAGTCATGTCGAATGACTGAGAGTCCTCACATGCATTGTCATATCGCGTGGCTCATTTGGCCCGTGCGGCACGTTGTCGAGGGGGATTCTGTCCGCCTTTTAGGCCTTGAATGGTGGGCAGTCTGATGACAGGGAGCAAAGGGCCCTCTCCTGCAGCGCCTTTTCCCGAATCATGGCCAGATCCTGGATATCGTTTGTGAATCGAGTCACAGCGATCTTGGGTGAGTGCAGACGGCGGTGGATGTGGACGCCGCGGGCGGTTGGGGCGGCGTGCACCCATGCTGCGAGAAGCAGAAGAAGGAGGTAAGGGAGCATGGCTTGTTGGTGTTGAAGCCCGAAGCCGAGTGTGCTCGGAACCGCGTCGGATAATGATGCTTGTTCAGGGTGATGTGAGTTTGTTGGCTGGATGAATTGCTGCTGAATTCTCGACGTCCACCCTGGCTTTATATATATCAAGCGGTCCATTCCGCCAGCCTCGCCGCCAAATTGAATGACGACAAAATCAGTCTATCCCAACACCAGACCTGCTCGTCTGGCTCGTTGTTGATGGAATGGAGGTTGGCTAGTATTATATTTGCTGGGGCCATTGCGGTTGTGCCTGCGGCGACTCCCTCGATGTGTCTCACCAGCCCCTTCGACTTATGGCTCGCAAGAATTCACGTACTAACCATCACGCCAGCGCCAGGCCTGCGGGACGCTGCCACGCAGCATTCGAGAGGCTTTTCCCCCCCCCCGCAGCGTCGCCATGTCTGAGAATGAATTGAGAGAGGTCCTCGGCACTTGTTCCTCGCAACGTGGCAGAAGGTCTCGACGACTGCCGGCGCGTATCGTCCAAGTGTCGATGGCAGGGCCCCACCACAGACTCGCGTTCAGCCAATCGAAAATGCGCCAGGTTTAATGGCCACGGGGCCCACTAATCAATACGAGTACCTGAACACTCTTGCCAGCGAGGACGAACCTTAGCCACTACATCTGTCCTCATCGCCCAACTGACTCATCGCCCAACTGACTCACACGGCCGCTATATCAAGCTTTATATCTTTTCACTCTACCGAGTGCATGCGTTGCCATTGCTATCTTATTCTTTTGTCATTTTGGTAGACGGGATTCGCCGTCTTGACAATAGCCTGGCATCTCTGGCTGGCGTGTAGTGACATTGACATTGGCATCTGCACACGACACTTCCGTCACCATCCTTGGCAACACACGCTCATCTCTCTCCCGCTCTGCGTTTGTAATCGGCAAGATCTCACAACATGGCTCGTGGACGATCAAGATCAAGATCCCTGCTATTTCTCCTGGCCATGATCCTCGGTGTCCTCTTCTGCGTCGCCATCAAACCAGCTCTGGCCGACTCACGACCCGACCTCATCTGCCACACATCCGACCCGAGAGAATGTTATCCACGCGTCTTTCAGCCCACAGACGAGTTTCAAAACGTCCACGACGACCAGGATATCCCCAAGGGGCTGCACGTGCGGCTCAACATTTGGACGGGCACCAAGGAAGCCAAGATCAACGTGCCCGACGACGACGATCCGGCATTGGAGGGGTTGCCCGTGGACAAGGCCGTCGTGGTGGTCGAGCCGCAGCAGCCCGATGCCCCCCCCGTGCCCAAAGGCGCTCCAGAGTATGACCCTGTGGGCAAGGTCAAGGAACCCTCTCAGCAAGGGTCTGAGTCTTTTGCTCCGATCATGAAGGTCCTGCGAAACGGTGTTGTTCCCGATGGCTTTGCGTTTGACGAGGCCCTTGAAGGACTAGAGGAGCTCTCTCACGACATCTACTATGGTTTGAAGATTGCCGAAGACTCGGACGCTGTCAGGGCTCTGTTTTGCCTCATGGTGGATCAAGAGACTCCCAAGAGCGAGGGACTCGCTCCTCGCGACCAGCAGTCAGCTTCAATTCTGGCTAGCGCGCTACAGAACAACCCGCCAGCACTGGAGGAAGTGGCCAAGGTCTGGCCCGAACTTGTCAACTCCAAGTGCCCCGGCACCGACAAGACTCTCCGTGAGAGTTTGTACACGAGCTTTACCCCCGCGAGCAATGTTGACCCCGCGGGTGCCGAGCAATCAGCCTCCAGAGCCAAGGCCAAGGTCTCAACCATCAACGGCCTCATCAAGAATAGCTCCATCAGGAGCGACTTCCTGGAGCACGGCGGCATGGGAGGACTCCTCAAGGTCCTATTGCCCGAGGAGAAGGAATGGACGGGCGCGCAGCGAAAGACTGGGCAACTAGTGCTCGACAACTTTCTGGACCAGGACATGGGCGCCGAACTGGGGCAGTGGCCCAAGGGGCCCAAGTTGAGCGACAAGCAGTGCCAAACGGAGGAGTCGAAGACGGCGGAGGGGTGCTGGGACTACCATGTCGCCCGCATCATGAAGGCCAATAGGTGGGACAAGGGCCATTGGAGCAGGGATTTGAACAACAGACTGGCGGGTGCAAGGGGGGAGCCTAGCGCATCCCCCGAGCAGGAGGAACTGTAGAACCACAAGTATAGAAGAGGGTTGTATGTTGATAGTTGTTACGTCTGAGTTATACCCGTTCATGGATGTTGTCAAAGAAGGCCCCAGCATGTCGTTGCGACGACCCTGTGGCCCGCAGCTTTACTAAGATACTCCATCATCCGTGTGAGTGCTGAGAGGTTGAGGGACACATGAGATGCGTTTAAAAAACACAATAGCTATAAGGTCTATGAAAGGTCGAACAGGCGTCCAAGCGACGTTGAACTTGGCATGTGGAGCGGTGACTTTCATCGCCCACTCCACCAAAAATCGTCTCTTACACATTGACATCGACGCACCCACCTCAGCTCTCATCTCAACTTCATCTCCAGCACTACCAGGCGATATCATTGCTCTCATAACCAGCAATGTCTCCGTCGTCATCGTCGTCGTCGTCGCCGCCACCGCCGACGTTGCAGATCCGCGCTCATGCCTCCAAAGGCCGCGCCCTGCACGCAACACAGCGCTTCGCCACCGGCGCAACCATCCACGCCTTCACGCAGCCCACCCTGCTGCTTCCCTCGCGGACCCATCTCGCTCTCGTCTGCAGCCACTGTCTACGGCCGGGCGATCCCCGCGCCTGCTCCCGGTGCCACGCGGCCTACTACTGCGACGCCGCCTGCCAGGGCGCCGCCTGGCGGGCCGGCCACGCGCGCGAGTGCAAGCCCTTGCAACGCCGCCTGGGGGCGCGGCCGGGCGCGGAGCTGCCCACGCCGGTGCGCGCGCTGCTGCAGGCCCTGCTGGTGAGCGAGGTCGGAGCAGCGGTGGCTGCGTTGGAGGGCCACAATCCGCAGCGGAGGGCGGCCGGGGGCGCGGCCTGGAAGGACCTGGAGATGATGGCCATGGCGGGATGTGCGTTTGCTGGGATGAAGGCGGGCGAGGACGAGGTGAGGAGGGCGGTCGAGCTACTGTGCAAGGTACGTGTTGCAATGGCAGCGTGCTGTCAGTGACAAGGTGGGCAAACACTCATCAGGTGGGAAACAGATTCAGACAAACGCCTTTCACAGGTATGACGCCGACCTGGGCCAAGTCGGCATCTTCCTCGAGCCGACGCTCGCCATGGCGAATCACTCCTGCATACCCAATGCCATGGTCCAGTTCATTGGACGCACAGCTGTCCTGCGGGCCGAGAGGGCGATTGAAGCTGGCGATGAGATTGAGATTTCATACACAGGCCCGCACCCCCGTTCCATTCAAGAGGCCTTCGAATCGTCTACTAATCAGAACTCTAGACTACACATATCCCTTGGCTAAGAGAAGAGAGGCGCTATCGCCTTACTGCTTCGAGTGTGGCTGTCCTCGCTGCAAAGACAATCTCAACGTCTATCAAGTCTGCGCGGCTTCTCGAGACATGACTCCGCCCGGCCTCGCTCTGGTAGCTGGAACTCTAAAGGCCCGGGATCATCCAGCCATCACCGATTCCGCAAGGCAAATGCTGGCGACAGCCATTGGAGACTCGGCCACCAGGACGACAGAAGCTCGAGCATCCCCAGAGACGCTCCCTGAGCGCCGCAACATGCTGCTTGCGCAGTACCGCGACCTCACCGGCTTGATCGGGGGAGACCTGTGGGCAGTGTCACCCGTGCCACAAGCTCTGACCGAGATCTCAATATTCTATGCCGAGGAGGGCAACTTTGGCTTTGCGTTGGCGGCGGCATGCTTCGTTGCGACTAGATGCGACCCATTCCGATACATCACACCCTTCCATCCCGTTCGGGCCAAGAACATCTTCATGATCGCCAAGCTCTTAGCCAATACCGCCCAGGGAACAGCTGCGCTGAGCAACATTGCGACCAAGACCAACTTGGACCGAGAGGCTCAAGAGACAGTCCAAGACATCGATCAAGTGTCACTATGCCAAATGCTACTGATCATGGTCCTGCGATTGGCTCCCGACGGCCACGCCGCACAGTGGGAGCTCGCCGTGGCGGCCCGAGAGATGCTGCAAGACATTGAGCAGCTCCCAGGCAGAGATAAGGAGCACTCTCTCATCAAGTCCTGGATGCATGACCCAGCAAGCGATCAGTCCAAGGCCTTCTTTGGTTATGCTGTCGCAAGGCAGATAGATGCCCTCGCCGCTTTGGGGCGAGCTGTGCTGAAGGTGGACTTTGAGACTTGAAGCATGAGGAGGCCTGTCATCAGGTATATGGGCTATATCGGCCTGGCCCAACAAGGCGATTCGCGAAGCTCAACTTGCAGCTTTCCAACCTCGCTTGGTGGTACTTCTGGTACCTACATTACCAGCTCGGGTCCGCCTTGTGCTTGCTGGAGCAGCAGTAACACCATTGGCACCGGGAGAAGATCGATACAAATCGCTAGAGCGAGCAAAGCTGGGCGACAAGCCGCTGCCAAATTCTGATGACGACAAGGCCACGCGTTTAGGAGGCGTCAGATTGAAACTCGGGGCGTCGTCTCTGCCGGCAGAAGCACGCTTTTTGCGTGTATTGCCCTCGTAGTATGGTTGGGTTACCTCGTCGTCGCGGGGACTATTTCGACCGTTGATATTTGCGGAAGCCCTGTTTGGAGTCGCAGCAGCCACGCTGACACGAGCTTCGAGGCGTTGGACGCGGGTCCTGAACAGCTCAAACTCCATCTGCAGCGATTCGACTTGGCTGGCGCGATTGCCGATTCTGGAGATGCTGCTGGAGAGAACGTCCAGCTCGTGGGAGGAAAAGGAGGAAGGCTCGGATGTTTGGGGTTGAGCGCGTTCCTGGGCCAGCTCTAGCCTCAGCTGCTTGACTTCGCGCCTGAGGGCCACTACTTCGGCAGCGAACTCTTTGGAGACAGCCACGCTGTCGTGTGCGAGTTGCTTCGTTTCGTGCGCGTCGCCTTTAAGCCGCTCTGCCTCGTCCCTTGCCTCTTGAAGCTCCTGCTGCGTCGCGGTCAAGTGGTCGCGTAGGTCCTTCATGTCGGACCTAGACTTGTTGAGGGCTTGACGCAGCTCGGTCACGACCCTATCCGTAGTTTGGAGCTGCTGGTCAAGCCGGGCCACGACCGAGTTGTTTTCGCAATCCCACCTCACGTCCGTGACCTCTGACTTGAGAGACCTGAGGTCGTCGCGGTGCCCGTTGCCGTCCTTGCGCACGCTGTCGATGGACTCACTCAGCTGCTGCATCTGCCGGTCCACGCGGGCGATGGCCGTCTCAAAGTTGGACACGACCTGCATGCCCGTCGAGCCAATGCGGTGGATGTCCACCCGCTGTGCGTCGAGATCGGCTTGCAGCCGCTTGAAGTCGAGGCTGTCCTGGGTCGTGCCATTGTCGGTGTGGTTGAAGTTGACAAAGGACTTCTCTTGGGTAGGAGATTGGTGATTGGGGCTATTGGTAGAAGGGGAGTCCGTTTTCAACTTGAGGACGCGTTGGATCTTGGGCTGGGCTCTGCGCCGCATATCCGCAGAGGATTTCAGGACTATTGAAGTGATGCGAAAGATGATCTGGCCGCTGCGCAAGTCAGAGGGGGACAAAGTACAGGTCGTTGTGCCAAGTATCTTACTCGTTAAAGACGTGGTTCAAGGGGGTCCGTAAGCACTTTTGGCCCAGGATGGCATGGCATTTGGCGCACTCGGCATCTTGCAGCTGGCTATTGCGATTCTCAACGGATCAGCTGAAGGGTCATGAAGTTGGGGGCAGCAGTCAGTACCATCCGTCAACCAAGGTGTCGGCGTCGCCCTCGCGGATGGAGCCAGATGTCGATACTTGGTACTGCTCATTCTTCTCTACCTGGGCCACCGGAGTGAGATACTTTTTGCCAATCTGGATCCAGTGGTTTTCGAGGCGGCCCAGTTTGGCGTCACATTTGGCGCACTTGCAGGTGACGAAATCCATGGTGATGGCCCCTTGCTCCGTGTGAGAGGTGCAAGCGTCAGCTCATACAGACAATAGGATCATGAGCCATGTCGATGGGCGTGTACAAGTATGGCAGCAAGATTGAGCTCATGCACCTGTACCTGTCTCTCGGCAGCTCCCGTCGCGTCTCGGCCCCAAGCCTGAGGCGCGTAAAGTAAGCATGAGGTAGGGAGGGGTGAGTTGCGATCCCAAGTCTAAGCAGAGAGGCGATTGATTGGCCAGCCACAGCCACGCCCGCCCAGGTCTGCCAGGCGGGTGCTTATCTTATCGCCCTCCGCAAGTCCTCCTTCACCTTGGGCCCTTTTTCCGGTCGACCCCGTCCCAACCTCCATCGCGCCGGCAAACGATCCGTGGTCAACAAGCAACTCACGACCCACGCGAGGCGGCCACGACTCCGCGCGCACGCTTGCTCAAAGCTGCCGTCTCTACCGAGCTCGCGTTATGGTCGCGAACTTTAGACTGAAACTGCAGCGCGCCAAGCAATTCGCCTGCAGCTTCCTCGGCGTTTCCTCCGCTCAAGACACGGCTGCGCACGACGCCGCAGGGCCCTCGCACGCCTCAGGAGCGGACGCAGAGACGATACCTCCCACAGAAGCCGCTGACGACGCCGCCATGAAGAGAGCCGCGCCAGACGACGCCGAGGCCGACGCCGACTCGCATCGAAGCGACGGCAGCCTGAAGCGGCCACGGCCCACCCCAAACGATGACAACGACGGCGGCGGCGAGTGGCAGACCGTGACGCGCCCCAGCAAAAAGTCCAAGAAAGTCCCGCGTCCTGGCAAAAGCTACCCAGCCCTCACCTTCTCCCCCAATGCCCGTGTCTACTCCAAAGTCAACCTCAACCAGCTCCGCGATCTCGTCCTGTACATCTTCGCCGACGGCACGGGGCCCCAGTGGATCAATGTCTCTCACCGACCGCACTTTCGAAAAATCGTCGCCGTCATGGTGCCGGGGCTCGAGGAAGCCATGTTCAAGGCAAACGTCGACTACTTGACTTACAATGACATCGCTGTACGAGACGAGCGTCAAACGCTGACGGCCCCGGACGACGACTATCCGCGAAAGCTGAACAAGGAAGATCTGCCAGAGGCGCTGCAGCCATTCGCCGACATGTTTCCTCACCTGTGGCCCATACGGACACCCGGTGACGAGAAGCATGCCAAGATGCACTCCCCCATGGCCGCATTCCTCACGGCGCCGCTGCCTAAAGAGAAGACGTCGCAGAAGGGCGTCAAGCCAGCGGCCGAGCCCCGCGGATGGAAGAACGAGAGGACCCGAATCACAGACTTTCTTGCTTCGGCCGAGGAGCTTGCCGAGAATGGCTTTGTTCTTCACCCCGCGCTCCTTTCAGAGGGAGCGCGCGAGAACTTCGTCGTTCCCGAGGGCTGGGTCATGACCAATGTCGACAAGCTCGAGGACGGCGACGTTCCCGAGAGCGAGATCCAAGATGGCAGTGTGACAGCTGGCCGAGAGATCCTAGGCCTGGACTGCGAGATGTGCATGACTGGCGAAAAGGAGTTCTCCCTAACGCGCATCACTATTCTGAATTGGGACGGTGAAACCGTCATGGACGAGTTCGTCAAGCCTGACAAGCCCATCATTGACTATGTTACCAAATACTCGGGCATCACTGAAGCAATGCTCAGGGATGTCACGACCACACTGGGCGATATCCAGCAGAAACTACTGAAAATCCTACACTCGCGAACGGTTCTCGTCGGCCACTCCCTCGAGTCGGACACCAAGGCAATGCAGCTGTCGCACCCTTTCATTGTCGATACGTCCCTTCTGTACCCCCACCCCCGAGGACCTCCCCTGAAGTCCTCACTCAAGTTTTTGGCTTCGAAATACTTGGTGCGCTCCATTCAGAGCAACGAGGTTGCCGGTCACGACAGCATCGAGGACGCCAAAACTTGTCTCGATCTTGTCAAGCAGAAGTGCGAAAAGGGTAGGCTGTGGGGTACCTCGGATTCCAACGGAGAGAATTTGTTCCGCCGACTCGCAAGAGCAGGGACCACCTACAAGGCTCAGGGAGGCGAGGCTGCCTTGGGCGGTGTCGAAGCGGGCAAGTCCAGCGCCGCCGTGGACTGGGGCGTGCCATCCAAGGGGATGGGCGCGGGGGCTACGTACCAGCTCGGATGCAAGTCGGACGACGAGGTCACGGCCAACATCATTCGGGCCGTTCAAGGCGACGCGGACGGCAAGGAAATCCCAGGCGGAGGAGTAGACTTTGTCTGGGCTCGCATGCGCGAGCTGGAGACTCTTCAGGGATGGTGGAATAACAACCGCGCGGAAAACCCAAACAACGACGGCGGCCCGCCCAGCCAGGACACTGCCGAGAAGGAGCCCTTGGAGAAGGCTCTCGGCAGGCTTTCGGAGCACCTTGCCCGCATCCACGAGGCGCTGCCCCCGTGCACCGGCTTCATCGTCTTCAGCGGCTCTGGCGACCCTCGCGAAATGGCCCGCCTGCAGCAGATGCAGAGCAGGTGGCGCAAGGAGTACAACACACCTGGCAAGAAATGGGACGACCTCAGCGTTCAGTGGACGGACACGGAGAACCAGCTACTGCGGCAGGCGGTTCAGAAGGCCCGATCTGGTGTTGGCTTCATCACTGTCAAGTGAGGAGAGGAGGAGGAGGGTTTTGGTCGACTTGGGGATGTGATTGGAGACTTGTGGGGCTTTGAGACTGGCAAGGGCTGTTGTGTTGATGTATACAGTACTGGAGCAGGCTTGCCGAAGATGTAGATACCACCATGTCCACATATATGGATGAGAAATGAAAGAGTCTTCGTAACATCAAATTGCAATGTTGTGTCATTAGTGACGTTGGGTCAATAGCTGGCATCGATCCGCAGATAATGTAGACCCGGCTGTGCATCCGTCGTCGTTTGCACGCATCAATTGTCCACCTCTCCCAGCAATGGCCCCATCCCGACCGTATGTGACACATATTCGATGCCCCTCGGGCTCCTAAATAATCACCGCTGCCGCTTCCCAAACGCCCAGCCATGGGGTACATAATCCGAGTGACAAGAAAAGTGCATACAGTGGCGCGGAAAATAGCAGCGCTCCGCCCATTTCGTCCCAGAGTTCCGACCCAAGCAGTGGTGCTCTTGTAGTAATGTGTCCATGACACCGGCCGATGGGGATCGGCCAACGGTGAGGCTTTCATGGACCGAGTGCATTGGGTGTGTTGTGTGCCAACGTATGTGTCGGCGAATCTATGCATGTTGTATGTGTCAAAGTCCGGATGAGGATGTGCCGCGACTCGTCATGTTTCTACAGGAGAGTGGTAGTCAAGCGCTGACTATGTATATTTTCATCGCCGTCTTAGGCCAAATGCTTTCTTGGCGATCTTCTCAAGTCTTCTTTTTCGCCAAATTCTCATCCACAAGCTCCGCTGAGCTCCCCACTAAGTCGGCTGGTGAGTGCTCGGGGTCGATTCGACTAATTCCGTGCTGTGGAACCATGCCGTAGCTGGCTGGTCGCTCGTCTCGTCTGCCTCGGAGGTCAACGTCGGCAAGGTCGCCGGGGAAATCCATGGATGACTTGGACGACAAGCGCTTCTGAGACCCTGTGCGCTCAAAAGGTAGCGCGGAGGAAGTCGACAAATTTGGCCGATGCCCACGGGAGGAGCCGCCATCCTGTGTGCCTTGTTCAGAGTGTGAGGCAGATTCCACGAGGCTTAGAGTTGAGAGGTGGCGGTGATCTATCGAGTCCGAGTGCCTTTTGGAGCTCTTTCGAGGTATGGCCGGAAGGTCAAAATCGAATTCCAACGGACTGACCCGTCCTGTTTCCAACGTAGGCGGCTCGTCTGACACGTGCCGTTCCTCCTCCGGACTAACCGGCTCATCTGAATCGGACTGTGGATCTCCGCAGTCCGTCAGCAGAGGTGACCGCTTCGCCTGTGGTTCATCGTCGTCCGAGTCGATCGGTCCATTCCTCAAAACACCCATGGCGACGGGGATGCCTTCTGGCGGTGTCTCGTCGCCGAAACCGCCATTTCGTACCATGGCGGGGGGCATCCTTGAGCTCCTCACAACCTCAAAGCCTTTACCCTTCTCCTTCGTCTTGCCACCAAACATATTCCGGAACCACCCGGTGGCAGTAGCCACAGGGCCGGTCGGGTCCGCCGGCCCAGTGCCAAGCTTGCGGCCGAGCCCTTCGGAGTTCAAGGCCGGCCCTCGGACGCCATAATAGAAATCCACCTCTCGAGTCGAGTAGTCGGGACGGTTTCCGGGGAGATTCATTGTCGAGTTCTGCGCATTCGCGACGTTGGGGGGATTCGGAGGTGCTGGAGTCGCACCTCGAGAAATCTCTTCGCCAGTCTCGGTCGCCTCGCCAGATGGCGCGAATGTCTGAACGGCTTGTTGTTTCGGATCAAGAGACCCCCCTTGTGGCATGTCTGAATACATGGACTCCCTGAGAGTGTCCCGCCGACGGCGGGGCGGTCGATAATAAGGGTCGGATGCTTCCATGCCCACGGGCATCGACTGCCTTGCCAAGGTGGGGGACGCAACAAACGAAAAGGTGCTCGTTTCGCCTGGCGTTCCAGGCACGTATGAACTGGCATTGTCCACGTTGCGATGAACGCCCGAGTACATGTCGATGCTGTCGAGCGCCGAGCTGCTCCTGTGTTGATTATGGCCGGCCATGCCTCCAAGGCTAGCAGCCGATCCCGAGCGAACTCTGCCGCTCGGCATCACGTAACCGGCTCTGCTACCGTCTTCCACATCCAACATGGCCGCCGTTGACAGCTGGCTGGCCCGAGACGGTCCCGCACGATGCGTTTCTCGCCGGGACAGTTGCCTCATCCCGAAAATCTTGGAAAGCCCACCGCGCGTTAGACCACTCCTGTTGTCCCCACCGGCACCAAGCATCCGCGCCACTACCTCGACGAGGGTCTGCAACGCGCACAAGACGAACCCAAAGATCAGTACCGCCCCGTGGATGAGCAGGATTGCGTATCCTATCCACCCCTTGGGTCCCTCAGTCACGCCGAGACTTGGAACGAAGGCAACCATGAGCATGATTGTTATGCCGCGTAGGCAGGAGAAGAGCGTGTGGTAGGCATTCATCGAAGTGGGTGCATGAAAAGGCCGGAAGGCGTGAAGAGTGAAGATCTGAATGACCTCGCAGATGGCAAGCAGCACAACTTGCGCAATTCCGCTTGGCTGAACGGCTCCGATGGCGACGCCGCGGAGGAAGTTGAGCATCACGGGGATCAATGCAAAAGCAGCCACCTCGTCCGAGTATGTGTTGTAGAGGGGGCCATATCGAAGCACCGTAGGCAGATCGTCGAAGAGCACAGACTTTGGTCGTGTCCTGATGACGAGGAAAAGTATCCAAACTGCAAAGCCCAGAAGTACCACCAAGGTCAGCACGGCCAAGGCGACTGTATAAGCTGGAGAGCTGGAGGCGATGACGAGCTGGAAGGCCGACAGTGCCACAATGGGCAGCAGCATGTAGTTGAAGACAATGCGGACGACGTTGCCAATGCTGAAGGGTATGTTTTTGGCCCGCAGGTCCTCCTCGGAAATTTTGTTGGCCTTGCGCCAGAGCCACTGGCCAAAGAAAACAGCTTGAACGAGCACGAAGACCCCGACGTTGATGACGCAAAGCCAGACCATCATGCCGGCCCAAATATCTGTGCTCTCAGCCATGCCAATAAGCTGCCCCAGCTGGTGCAGCCCATACCCGTCTGTAGCGTTCGTCACGTAGATGCCATCTACCACGCTCTGCCAGGACGGGGCGTTGGTGACGAGGCTTTCGTTGAACATGAGTGCGGACCAACCCACCTGGCTCACAACAGGCTGATAGAAGCCGGGGTAGCTCAGCGACAACCCGCCCGTAAGGGCAATGAATTGTATGTACTGCAGACAGTCGCCAAAGCCCGGTGTGACCAGTCTCAGGAGGTCACTGTCTCGCCCGTAGTTGGATGTCCAATGGAAGACGTTGGCAGTACCCCAGGGGCTGAAGATGGCAGCGAAAACGACGGCAAAGCCGCAGAACAGGAGCACGAGCAGGGGCAGAAATTTGAGCACCCATGAAACGCCGCCCAAGTCCGGTGTTATCGTGGCAGACATGCACCCGATGTTGGTCGCCTTGGAGCCGCCGTTGATGATGAGAATGGTCGCGGAAAAGGAGGAAAAGGCATATGAGGAGTAGAAGTCGTGGCTCATGTTGACCGATGGGAGGTTGTCGGGGGTTCTGCAAAGCCGCAAAGTCAGTATCTCCATCATGTGCGCGCCTGATGAGATTGGGGAGGCAGGATAGGGCATACAGATTGCCGAACCTGGGGGACAGAGGACAAGTCCCATTGACCAGGGCGTTGTTGCAAAAGTTGTCCACCTCGTGCCACGGCTCATACGTGAGGACATTGACACGCCGGTACAGTGTGGTGGCGATCGGTCTGTCCACGTCGGGTTCTGGCGTCTCAATGATCTTGCCATTCGTATCGTTGGGATTCTTCCAATAGTCGCTGTCGGGCAGAGGAAGGGGAGCTCGAGTCTGCGAGCCGTCGACGTTACCCCAGACGACGAATTGAAGCTTGTGGCTGTCGTTTTGGGCGTCGAACTTGGCGTCGGCGTACAAGGGTCTCCATTGCAACGGAGCAGGTAGGCTGGACTGGTACGAGTCGGGCAGGCAATTGGTGACGTTGATCCGAACGGCAACGGCGGGAGAGGCGGCGAGGAGGACGAGGAGGACTGTAACGAGAGCAGTCGCGGGCGTTGGGAGTCTTGCAGAGGATAGGACGCTCCTCCACGTCCTCCGCCGCGGGACCGTCCGAATCATCGTCTCGCCGTGCACCTGCGCATCATCCTGATTCAGCTCAGGACGAGCATCGTCCTGAGCCGTCGGGAACACCGACGTGGATCCATGACCTGGCTGCCTCGACGGGTTTGGCAGTCGAAGATGCCGGGACGGGTCCTGGCTTGTCTCGCTCTGGCGATGCGGCTCGCCAGCCCAGCTTAGACGCATATTGGGGGCCTCGCAGCCGTCAAAAGCCGCGCATCTTGGGAGGCACCGGCCTGTCGAGACTCATCGAGCGCAGGGCAGATATGCCGTGTCGCGTCGTCGGTAAAGCGAAAGACACCGCAGACGTCGGCGGCGCTGGTCTGCTGGGGAGGGTCGACGATTGCTAAGTTATTATGCAAAGGTAAGGGACATGGGAAAAAGAAATCAGACGAGGAGATGCAACACGGGCGCGGCCCCAGCTGGGAAGAGCCAGAGCTGGGGTGGAGTAATCACTGCTCTCGCAGGCAGCCTACCTAGTACCAGCAGAGCGGGTTTTGAGCGCCCTGGGTAGGCTACGCTGCCTTTAGGCCTAGCCCGAGCCAGGGATCATGGGCTGGGATGATGGGATTTATTTTTTTTGTCAGATGCTCTGCGTGGTGTCAAGGAGGGAGAGTGGCGTGGCTGAGGCCCGAAGGCCGACAGCAACACGCGTCAGGCCCTTTGGCAGCGTTGGGTGCGCCAGCGAACGTTGGCCCACTGGCACTGGGAGGCGCTCCCAGCGGCCAGCGGCCACCAGCTGTGGCCATTCGGTGCCCTGCCGAGGCTAGGTCCCGTCTGCACCGCCTCGGCGGCGAGGCCTGAAACCCGTTCCCTGCTCTCCGACTCAGCCCTGGCGACCTCCCCTTCTGCCGGCTGGTGACGACGACGACAGAGTCACATCAGAAGCCCGTTCATCACCACCAACTTGATTGCCGCCCCACGCCTCGGTCGCTGCATCGCTGGAATCATCGTCTCTGTGCAAGCTGCTCCAACGAAGCATCTGCCCCGTGGAGGCGCCTGCTTGGATTCTACCTTGTCTCGTTTTTTGCGCCGTACTTGTATCATCGACGCCACCGGGACTTTCCAAGGCCCCATTGCAGTAAGCCCACGGTCGAATACGGGATCTTGGCTGCCTGCCTGCTTACCTCTGCGATGACATACGTCGATCCCCTGATGAGGGCGGCATGGGCCCAAGCAAAGCCAGATCGACCACCAGCGCCGGCCACGGGTAACGGTGACACTACATTACGAGTACGGAGTAGACAACAGTGACATGACCATCATCCTCGCCAGGCATCGCAATCGCCGTCCCTGAAGAAGGGACGCATTCAAAGGCATCGTGCCGCTCTGAAAAAGGACACGCCGCATCAAGTGCGGGTGACGACCGCAAAGCATAAACAAGTTTGGAAACACACCTTGCATACAATGCACGCGATGCACACGCGCATCCATCACTGCCGCCAGCAGATACGAGTGCCCTACGGACCCTTGGCGCCCCCCTTGTTGGTCCGGCTTCACCCAGCCAAACTTCCGTCTAGCCGGCCATCCTTGCTACACTAGTAGCTCGTCTCTATTTTCAGGTCTTGTTGATCCCGTATCGCGGTGGGTGGGTTTGCCGAGTTTTGCGGGTGAACTTTGGTAATATAAGTCCGAGCTTTGTGACAAAAGGCGGCCCAGTCGTCGAGCGCAATTGTCGCATGCGCGGCGGCTGCAACCGTTTGCCCAGACATGGCCAGGCATGAAGAAACTCTAAATAGGCTCACTCACCAGGAACAGGGCACCTGCTGCTTGCGCCAAGAGACGTCTCTTCTAGTCTTCTGTTGTACAGGTAGTCATCGACAAGCCAGTATCAGTACGCCCGTGAATGCGAACTACCGTCTCATCCCCTCTCCGCGCTCATGTTCAAGCAATAGCACTGAGCCGGGTCACTGACAGTTGTCTTGGGCCAGTCCGACCCTTCCCTTGCCCTTTGCCTCCGACTGAAGCCTGTACACGATATCCTCCGCGTTCATGTTCTCCTTGTCCATCCATGACTTCACTTGCAGTCTCAGACGGTCTTCTGAAAGCGCCGCCTCCGTCATATTGCTGAAAGGTAACGCAGCTGCGAGGCCACCATACCGGATATACGGGTCCTCAGGAGCAAGCTGGTCCATGCGAATGCGAATGTCATTGCATGGAAAATGGACGGTCCTGAGATATCGTACGTCCTATTATCGGCAGAGATTGTCTCCAAAGGTAGTCTCCTGGACGACATCCGCCTCTTGTGTTCGTACGTAGCTCGTGAAACCCGTGAACGCTGCCGACGCATAAGATAGCGGCGAGGATCTTCATCCGCACCTGCGGACGAGCTTCTTCCGGGCGTCGACATGGCCAAAAGGGCACGGGGGGTACCTTGTTGGCGTAGCATTTGATATGGTCCCTCTGCACACTCAGAATGGTGCTTGGGATTTATGGTCTCAGGAACGAGGATCGGATGCGGCTTTCTGAAAGGAACAGCCTCGGAGCTGTCCAGGGGCGAATTCCTTGTCCCCGTAAGGTCGGGTGCTCGACTGCTGAGTTGAGCTGTAGCCTGAAAATGGTCATGCGGCCTTTCGAATTCGTGATCCTGCCGCTGAGGGTTCTAGCCTCGTGCAAACACGAATACAGGACTGTCATTTCGTACGAGATCTGCGGACTGAGGCATCTCTTCATCAACAAGTGCGTCGCTGCCGAAGTCAAATTGACCTTCTCCTCTCTTGCGAAACCTCTCTGCCATAGAAGTGATTGTTGTCTGGGCCAGCCTGTCAGCTCCAGGCACCCCCGTTCCGAACACATTGTTGCGATGCGTCTGTCTTGGTCGCGGAACAACATTCATTCGCCGCCCAGGAGGCCGGAATGGAGGGTTGGGACGTCGTTCATCACGATGAGGGTCCGAAGACGGCGGTGTTGGCATGAAGTTGTGCTCGTTGAGCCTGGGGGAAGATGGAAGGACCTCCTGGATTGACTCAAAGGGACTATCTGGGGGCGGTGAGAAGACGCTTCCTTCCTGTCGAAGAAGCTCATTTCGGCCCAATTGAATATGGTCTCGCCTCGCAAATGGAGCGTCAAGATCTCCATGGGGCTCAAGATATGGTCGTAGTATTTCGGACTCAATGTCTGAGGATCCTGAGACTGAATCCATTTCTCCTTGCACTTTGTTCAGATCGGAGTCAGTCATAACCTGCAATGGTTGTCGACTGGTCAACCCTTTGGGGGCGATTTGCGGTACAGCACCAGCATCGCCTGGTTCATCAGAGGTTGCCGTCTCATCGCATGCAATATCGAAGCTTTGTCCACGCAGTGGCTTAAAATAGCGGTCAATATCTTCAGGCAGTCGTGTTCGAGGTTTCTGCTGCTCCAGAGGTTTGTCGGCTGTCGCCGCTGGTGCTGGTATCTGAACGTAGATGGATTCAGTCGCGCTGTTTTCGTCGGTAGTATTGCTTTCTTTGCGAGCCATGTCGACTTTTGTGGCCATTCTCATCAGTGCTCGGACCTTACCAATGTTTGCTTGCTCTTCCAATTGAACAGACTGCTTGTGGCATATGCCGGAGGCAGTCTGCTGTGCCTCGTGAGTTTGTAGCACAGCATTGATAGCTTGAATTTCATCCGGCGTATTCATCATCTCCGCATCGGTGTCGTCGCCATCATGTTCGGTAAGGAGACTGTGTCACCACATGAGCCTTGTCTGTGTGCAGCTTTGTTTTCGGGTCGTATCTACTCACGTGGGCGACTTCGTGGCGCGAGCCCTGTGTGACACAACGATAACGCCCCTATCATCGTCAACGTTTGAAGACTGCTCTCCGCAATATAGACTACGACAAAGGTCTTCGAAACACCTGAGCAGATCTCCCTCATCGGCAAACAGCACTTCATCCTTCAGGGGTGATATGTTTGCGTCGTAACTGCCAGGAGGGCAACAAACTTTGAGCTGCATGAATGGAGCCGTCTGACGTCCGCTCGACTCTGATTCCGTAACGTGGGACTTGAGAATACCTCGCAGCTTCTTTGCAAGTCCACATGTGGGCGATATCGGTCTTCCGTCAACTGAGATGAAGACTCCCTTGACCCTGACGGCGTCGGGATCGCAATCACGCTTTGGAATAAAGGCGTGCAGCGTAAAGGAGGTCCTTTTCGGATCCGCCGTCTGGAGCTGTAAATCCCGACGCTGCCATCCCGTGAATGTTGTTTGAACACAATTAAAAGCCAAACTTCTGCCAAAGATTTGTAAGACGGCCTCTCGCACTGTCGGTGAATGATGCGGCGCATAAGACCAAGATTCGGTGCTATCGTCAGCTACTCTCAAGGACATCTTGAGGTCAGGTCGCGCAAAGGCATAAGCCCTCAGCAGCTCTTGGATCTTCAAAATCGTTTTGTGTTTCTCCTTCAACAGGTTCTGTCGCCTCGCAGGTATGTTCTTGAAGAGCTGCGCGGCATGGACAGTTGTGCCCACCGGCGCTGACACTGGTCGTTTGTCTTGCACGCCACCGATGTCAGGTTGCAGCTCAAGGCACGTCGCGACCGGCTCCCCGGATACTTTGGTCGTGATGCTGATTGAAGCGAGAGAACTGGCACTGGCCAATGCTTCTCCGCGGAATCCGAGCGTCTTGCCAGCCCGGGTCTCCAACTCGTCAAAGCTCCTCAACTTGCTTGTGTGCGCTCTCCGGCCCAAGGAGCCAAAGTCCTCCACCAATATGCCGTGGCCATTGTCGTGAACAGACACCTTCTCGACGGTATCGGCAGAGATGAAAATTCCAATCGTGGTTGCTTCAGCATCGATTGCGTTGTCCAGCAACTCCTTGACCAAGTCGCATGGCGTCGTGATGTTCACAGAGGAGCCGAGGAGGCGGACAGTCGATTGAGGGAGAGCGCAGATGGCCATAGCCCTTGGCAGACACCGAGTTCATCCCAAATTATCGTGGTAGAGGGCGTGTTTACACCTGAGATCTCAAGGGCTTTGCAACGCCAAAGTTTGTGGTTACGGTATTGAACAGCTTCATCGAGGTGAGAGCACATGTTGAGAGAGCGGTGAGACTCATCCGGGCGAATGCCTAAGGCACATGTGTTACATTACGGGACTTTCTGCCTGGAAGCTGGCGATACCGAGGAAGGAGCTCTTCAGGCCCGCGTGAGTACCTGAAGAAGATGTTCTAAACGCAGGGTACTCGTAAGTTAAGTGGGGACGACGTCTGTACAACCAATCCAGCGCAGCAGCTCTGAGCATCGCTACGAGTACGCGTACCTTGCCGAGGACCCCCCCGCGGCCGCTCTTCTTGAGCCCCGCCATTTGTCAATGGCACAGCTGAGCTCTCCCTCGTGATTCCCAACACCTCAACTCGCCGTCACCAATTCACACCTCTCACATCGGACCAACCCGTTCCAGCCGGATCGCTCGCTATACACCTTCAACCATGTCTCTCAAAGGCCCAAACCCCGAGCATCACGACGGCTCCGGCCTGCGCGTCGCCATTGTCCACGCCCGCTGGAATGAAACCATCATCGGACCCCTCGTGGCCGGCGCCCATGCGAAGCTGATCTCCTGCGGCGTCAAGGAGTCCAACATCGTCATCCAGTCCTGCCCGGGCTCGTACGAGCTGCCCTTTGCCGTCCAGCGGTA
The DNA here is from genome assembly GCA_024340015.1 of Tolypocladium ovalisporum. NCBI lineage: Eukaryota > Fungi > Ascomycota > Sordariomycetes > Hypocreales > Ophiocordycipitaceae > Tolypocladium > Tolypocladium ovalisporum. Next base: position 20,690 of record JALHBZ010000151.1, on the reverse strand, counting down.
AGCAACTACGATACCCTCGCTCCACATTCCTCCGGCGTTGGCCCGCGTGCGTGTCGTGCTGACGGTCCGATTCGGCATCTGCACAGACTCTTCGCCGCCTCCACCGTCCAGTCCGCTTCCTCTAGTGGTCCGTCCGCCACCGACCTCCTCGGCTCGTCGACGGCCGACCTGGCCTCCCTCCCTAGCGGCGCTGCGTCAGGAGCCTTCGACGCCATCATCGCCGTCGGCGTGCTCATCAAGGGCGAGACGATGCACTTTGAGTACATCGCCGACGCCGTCTCCCACGGTCTGATGAGGGTTCAGCTCGATACCGGCGTCCCCGTCATCTTCGGCGTCCTGACGGTCCTCGACGACGACCAGGCCAAGGCGCGCGCCGGCGTAGACGGCAAAGGTCACAACCACGGCGAGGATTGGGGCATGGCTGCCGTTGAGATGGGCGTCAAAAGAAAGGAGTGGACCAACGGCACCATGCAAGGATGAGAAAGGTGCCATGTTGACGGGCTATGTTTGGGCAATCAGATACGCCGACATGGGTGGTGTTAAACATGGAGAGAATCAGCACCCCGCCCGCCAAACTGCCAAGCACAGACTCCGCAGTTCTATTTGTCGGCGAAGGTTGCGATTGTGCACCTATATGTGGTTCATCATGATCTACGTCAAGGAGTTGCTTGGCTTTCGGTCTGTCGCGTTGTGAGAGGCTCTTGCATAGACACGGCAGGAAATGGCGTAGGAATATTGAGGAACTCCAAAGGCCAAGGAAACATTTATAGATTCGAGGCTGAAAGTCTTTGCGGGGGAGTCGGCGCATAGTAAGACGTGATGGCGGGGGGGGCATCAAATGCCATTTCGATATTTCCAATTTACACTGGATGCTCCAGTCTCCGACCTCGCCTGGTATACACATGCCACGATCCGTCATCCCATTAGTCCATTCGCACGTGTTGCCATGTCTATCGTACGTGGCGCGAATCCTTCTTCAAGGCACCAGATTCCATCTCTTTTGTACCTGCTGACGCCCCAAGCTGGAGATATCTGGCTCCAAATGCAACGATTCTTCAGCCCTCGCATACCAAGATTCCAAAATGCAAGAGGCCAAGACAAAATACAACAAGTCACCGCAAAGAGATGCAGGGTTCACTCCTGCGCGATCCATCGCTAGGATTAATGTCAAGTCGATTCAGATCACAGCGCCAGCTCGTTGCCATAGCTCTTCTTGCTCCTCCACAGCGTCCTCTTTTTCTCTCGTTTCGCCTTCATAGCCTCCCAACCCTCTTCGTCGTCGTCATCGGAGCCGTCATTCGCCTTGTTCACGACCTTGACGGACGACTTGGGCTTGGCATCGCTCCAACCATCGAGCCCTCCGGACATTGCCGTCGGTCCGTGATTGAGACCTGACATGGGAGCCTGTGCAGCCTGTGACACAGGTCTGTATCGTCCAGGGAGACCGATGTTGCTTCGCTCCGAGGGGGCAATCGACGGCGCGTACCCCGCATAAGAGCCCCGGACGGACGGTGCCGAATACTGAGGCTGCTGAATGAAGGAGGCTGAACTGGGCTGCACCATGCTCATGGTTCGCGTTCCATGGTCCATTCGGTAAGGATCCATCATCATGGGCTCGCCCATCACGGAGTGCCGAGACGACAGGTCGACCATGGACTGATTTCCAGGGAAACCAGAGCCGTAGGGTGGCTGCATCGGTGGCTGCATCGGTTGGTTCCCGGCGTTCTGGTTACCAGCCATCATCTGCATGAACTGCATCTGCATCTGCATAAATTGCTGCATTTGCTGCGTCATCTGGATCTGGGCCTGGTCGCCAGGCGTCAGCGTCGGTGGCGGCATCTGATGCATCTGAGGCATCTGAGGCATCCCAGGCATCCCAGGCATCCCAGGCATCCCACCCGCGTTGTACATCATCTGGTGCGGAATACCGGTGACGGGATCGAAGCCCTGCCCCTGGGGTCCACCCATGCCGCCGGCCATTGTGCCACGATTGTCGAGGCTGGGGCTACCGCGGCGCATGGCTCTCGAGCGTTCCTCATTCACAATCACGCCGACGAGACCGCCAGGAGGAGCAGGGCCCTGTTGTTGAGGGGGCTGCCCCGCGTCACCAAAGCCGAGAGATTCCCTCATGGCTGGTCGGGCGATGCTAGCCCCGACAAATGGATCCTGCGGCAAATTTCGGGCGAACGCTGGGAGCATTGAGTGGCGTCGTAACGATTCGCCTGTTGTGGAAGCGGGCCGGCCTGGTGGTATTCCCTGACCTTGTGCTGAAGCTCGAAGGTTGGAGTTGGAACCTGCGTGGCTCAGTCTGGTCGGGGGTCTATTCTTGCCAGGAAACCCGTGTGCCTGGAGAATGCCCAATGGAACGTCCTCATCGTCGTCCTCGTCAGATGCCATGGTGACAGGTTCCGGCGAAGGTGCTTTCATATGGCTCAACTGCGGTGCGCTTGTCGATGGGAGCAACACTGGGCGACTGTTCCGGTTCACAGCCGGTGCACTGGCCGTCTCTCCCGTAACCTTCATCATCTGCTGTCTGTAGACTGCCATGTGAGCCTCCTGTTTCCGTCGCTGCTTGGCCTGCTGCTTTGACTTCTCCTGCTCGTCTTCGTCATCGTCATAATTGATTTCATCCTCGTCGTCATCTTTGACCACCGACTGCGCGACTTGTTCACCTGAGCCTTGGCGTTCCTTGTCCTCTCGATACTTTTCGAATTGTGCCGGGGTCATGACCTTGTTCTGGGTTGGATTCGACGTCCGCGGAACATATCGATGGGAGGCTTTCGAGAATCGGCTCAAGCTGCCCTCGAACATATTGTCCTCCTTGCTGAAAGTCGATGCGATGGGCTTGCGCGGAGCTGCAGTGAAATTGTCCACGTCTCGTCTGTATCGCTGTGTGTGCGTCCTGGCGGAGCTGTCATTGGGATCTGACGACAGGAATTTCATTGCAGTGAAAGAATCCCGTAGAAGCTTTGCATCTTCATCTTCCATAGTGTCCGACACGCGATGCGAGTACTTGAAGGACCCGCCGAGTGTCTGGTGGCGAGGGACCGGGGGCGGCGAATCCAACTGGTGACGCTGGCCCAGGAGCGGCTCCGCTGGGGTAACAGTGTCCGGGCTTGTTGGAGCCGGCTGGATGTGCCGGTGTCCGGTCAGAACTCTGGGTTCGACCGGATCATCGCTCTTCAGCGTCGCAACGCTCGCTCGTTTGTCAAAGCTCGTGAACATGGACCCAAAGTCTCCACCCATATCCATGGCGGCGTCTCGTGCGTTGACGGGTGTCGCGGTACTTGAGGTCGAAGCCGTCATGCCCCTGGGTCGGTGTTCCCCATTCTCCGCTTGCAGAGTCAACATGGGGGGCATCTCTGGGATACGGTCTTCTTTTGGCGGAGGTATAGAATGCTTCTTCTGCCCACCAAAAGAAAACGTGCGAGTCGCGCGATCCAAGAAACTAGACTTGGGCCCTTCTCGGCGGGGAAGCGGAGAAGGCTGTGACTGCGGTTGCGGCTGTTGCTTGGTATCATATCGATGGCTTTCGTCTGGCCCACTTCCGATGCCAAAATCAGTAGATGACGGGGCGGTCGAGGCATTGCTGTGCCGAGACGAGTTGTCGGTCGAGGTTGTATTTGTAGTGTTGGAGACACCGCTGCCGCTAGAACTGTGTGAGTAAAGTCAACCGGTTCAGCATGAGACCAAGATGAGAGGCCGTTTCCATGCGAGCTTGCGCGAATCCGTGCCAGCATCTGCATGGAAGCGAGGGAGTATATCAAACTCACCGGTTGGCCTTGAGGTCCGCGAACATGTTGTCCTCCACGTTGCGCTCCAGCAAGTTGGGCTTGGGCGTTACATTGGCAGACATATTGGCCGAGTGCCTCGCCATCTTGGCTCCGCCGTCGAAGGACTTGACGTTGGCAACATCATTTCGCTCAATGACGCGAAACGAATGCTGCTCCGGCGTGGTTATGGGCGCATGTTCAAAGTCATCAGAGGCGGATTTCCGCTTGGAGAACGCGACGGAGAATCTAGGCATGTAGACGCCGGCCGGGGGTGACTGTTGATTTCCTGACTGCGGCCCCTCAGATGGCTACCCGGGACACTCGTGAAAACGACCACGGAGGGGCTATACGAGATGCTGCGGTCGTGCAATGACAGACAGCGATGTCAGAGCCGTGTTGGGGGTTCCGTCGTGCTAAGATCGCGAGAGGTACGCTGAATGACGACTGCATCGAGAGGATATGCCAAGTCAGCAGTGAACTCTCTCCATCGACGGTGCTGAAGGGGGCCAGCGGCAACTGCAGCCAACGGCGAGTACGTAGGAGTAGGACGCGTCCAAGGCTGGCAGCAGACGGAAGCAAGTTGCTTGATTGGCAACATGCCGTTGTTCTGAGACCACGCGGTTGGCCGGACGTGGCAGGCATGCTGGCGCTGGCGGAGGAGAAAGGAACGGGCATGTAAGACTCACATTAATCTCCAAGGGACGAACAGCCAGTACGCGGTGGCTTGCTGCCCGGACCAGTCCAGAAAAGTAGGCCGTTTGAAAGAAAGACGGCCCAATGAGATGCAAATGACGTTGTTGATGGAGAGAGAGAGAGAGAGAGAGTAGGAGAAGCGAAAGATGCTGGACAGCAGTGGTTAGGGATGGTGGACAGTCGGACGGGGTAAGACGAGCAAAAAGTCGCCCGGCCGAGGGGGTGAAACCGAGGTCAATGGAGATCCCGGGGGTGTGTATGTGCACCGAACCGCACGGCGCAATACAATAAAAGTGTACACGGGTCTGAGGCCCAGCAGGCACGACTCTGGCGGGCAAAAAAGAGCGTCAAGAAGGATCCGGCACTTGGGAATCTCGTGGTGATTATGGGTGGGAGAGAAAGACGAGGGTGAAAGGAGGAGCTGGCTGGCTGGCTGGCTAGCTGGCTGGCTGGCTGGCTGGCTGGCTGGCTGGCAGGTCGGTTGGGGTGAAGAGGCGAGTGAGCGAACACGACGTTCTGGTGCCCGTGCCCAAGCCCACTCCGGCTAGCCCGGCCGTACAGCTGGTCCCTGGGCTTGCCTGGGTCGATCTGGACGGGTCATTGATCCATCCCGACCCATTCCAGCAACCTCCCCTGCCCAGGCCCGGGCCTCTTGGAGAGGCGAGCAGAATGGCAGAGCTACGAGCACTAGCGGGAGCTATCCAGCTGAGCTAGACGAGATGCATGGCGAATACCCGCCGGCTGCCAGCCGACAGTGAGGGCATCCACCCTCCCGGCGAGGAGGCTTGTGCAAGGCAGGGCACAGAGTTCGGAGCACCTCTGGGCGCAGGTGGGCTCTGGGCCCCTCTGGACCGAAATCAGCCATGGTCGTCGCAGGTGATTTTGGTGGACGGGCGACCGGCCTTGGCGGTTGGTGCACTTTGTTCGGTGCATGTGCTGGGGGCGCACCACCACCAGCGCATCCCAGGCGGTGATCGTCCCGGCCGAGTGCGCCTTTCTACTGGCCTCCCTGCTGCTGGTTCCCGCGACGAGCGCCGGTGCTCAGGAGGGTGTAACACCGCAGCTCCTCGTAGGTTGCCGGTAGGCTCATGGCCGGGCCTAGTCCGGCCAGGGTGCGTAGCTGGCGTACGCAGGTGAGCGCGAACGGGTTGGTGGGTGGACGAGCTAATCTTGCGAGCCTCCTGTCTGGGTACGTGCGTCGCCGCATGCATAGGTAGCTGGGCCTGGGCGGCCGGGTGGAAGCGACTCCGCGACAAAGCCGACGGCCGGTGCCAGTCGCTGACGTTGCCCTGGATCAGCAAAACGTGCACTGCTCGGTTGACCTTGCGCTCCTAACAGAGGGATAGGCAACCCGGCATCCTACAGGAGAGACCATCATGCGTGGATACTTCAGAGCGTCGACTAGCGAATGAGGGGACGACCTGGAAGCTGTTGACCCATTCGTAGCGGCCAGGCATGTCCCCCCGTACGACCAGGTATATACGAAGCAGACTCATGCCAACCGTGGCGCCGCACGTGCGGGTTGCGGGCACCCTGTCGGGGGCAGCAAGAAAGTCAAAAAAACGTGGATGCGATTCAGACGAAAAGGAACGACTCCGCAGCTAAAGCTTGCAAGGGTCAGGATAAGACCGAGAAAGGAGTCTTCAACGCAATGCAAAACGATACCGCGACTGTCAAGGGGCATTGCGCTGCCGAGTCTTCAGGGCGCCGCCGGCTCCGGCCTGCGGCTAATTACGAGGGTACCTTACGAGCAACGTACTGGCCCGTAGGCCATACTCGTACGAGTAAGGGCTTTTGGGGTTCCTCAGATTGCCATGAGGCCTGGTGGTGGCGATTGGACTCGATCTAAGTTGCCATATAGAAATGCTGGGCGGAGATGGAGGTCCTTTGCGGCAACGCGTGCTGCAGTCAAGACTGGCGCAGCAAACGCCGGCGGCATTGGTACGCGGCATCCGTAGATATTTTTGGCAACGTTGGCGTTGTACTTTGAGCCACTGACAAGGCACAAGGGCTCCCTTTTTTTGCGCGCCAACGCCCAGAGCATACAATAGCCATGCGCGGGTGGCGGCGGTAGCTGTGGATACGTTCGCCGAAGCTTCATGCCAGTGGTCGCCCCAGCAGAGGGCGAGAGCGCGCGTATCGATTGAAGAAGTGCGTGCTCGCCGTGTGCCACGCTCCATCACCACAGGGCCGAGGAATTATTGATCGGGATTCGCCTGGAGCCTTGCATTCGCACATTGCATGGCCAGTACGCCACACGATGCGATCTGCATTTGACAAGCTTCCTCCTCGCGGCGGCCTGGCATGGCAGACCGCGCGTGCTCCACTGTTGCTCTCCACAAAGCCCCCTTTCTCAGCAACCGCTGTTTGCAGCCGGCCGCTCTGCATGCAAGCGAAGAAGTGCTGCATCTAATTATGGCTGCGCCTTGGCTGCGCCTCGGCTCCGGAAGGTTCGCTGCTCTGCTTCGGCCGCGTTGCCCAATGGGTATTGGCCGGCCTGTGTTGGCTCTTACGAGTACAGCATTCGGAGACCTCGAGGCCGTAGTTCGGAGCCGTGCGGGTTGGAGGGAAGCAGCGTGCACGACCGCGGCTGCTGTGCTCCTCGTGTTGTGACTGCGGATGAATAGGTAGCTTTCGCCGCGTTTTCAGTTGGCCGTGCCATATGCTTCCGCGTTGGTGCTGCCGGTCGGCCGCTTTGACTCTGGTAGGCGGCGACTGAGCTTGAGGCTGCAACCAGATGAAGCATCGTGCAGGGACTCCATGTCACGGCTCTTGGACAAGCCCGGACAGGTCACGATGGAGAAGACCCTCGGTTCGGTCTCTGTACTCGTAGTCCTTCGGGGTCTCCTGGGCCGAGAGGTGGGAACAATGCTTTGTACTTGTACGGGGGCAAGCGTGGCCGGCGGGCGAGGACTCACAATCGGCATGTGGTTGAGATAGCAAGCGCGGATGTTCTCCACTGAGGTTAGTTTTGACAGCTGCGATGCAGCTCTTCGGCTCGTCGATGCTACACTTTCGATGGAACCCCACGACTTCCCATTCAGCTGCACGGCAATCTGCATCCTTCCACTCACCGCCTTCAGCACAGACGGACCAAGTCCGAGAAACATCTTCTGCTGCAGCTTGCCTCTGGCTCATGTTTGCAGGCTCATTGAGTCGAGCCCAGGGTAGACAGACCCCTGCCCATGTCTCATCCGCCTTGAGGCCATCGCCTCCGACATCGTCGAGCGCTCCTCGTACGATAGGCTTTCCTGTTTTACAAAGCCGTCGACTCAAACGCAGTCTACGAGTAAGTAGGCGTTGGCCGCACTGACACGCACTGATCTGCTCGATCGCCGCCGCCCCCTTGAAAGCCGGCCCGTGCAGCAGCTCAACCTCTCTCCATGACATGCGCCGGACATCGACAAAACGGTAGCCCGGCGCCGCGGAGCAGCGGAGCCCCGTGCCGCTCTGGCGGCAGGTCAACCCTTGTTTGCAGATGCAAGAAATCCTTCCCCTCTCCGGGGAACTTTGTCGCATCGTGCATGGAGGCCGTTAAAGCTCCGTAGTACTGCGCGAGCCTTCAGTCCACCGGCAAAAGGCTCCGCAGATGGCAACCGGCCTTGATGAAGCCTGAACAATGCCCTGTGGCAATTTTTCGACCTAGATTGAGCCGTCAGAAGCTTATCGCCTACCTTGTGAACCAAGGAGGCGGGCTCGCGGGTGTCCACCTACTATTATACTCGAAGCCGACTCGTAAGAACTGCCCGAGGCAACGCTTTGCCTACACCAACACCAGCGCTATGCACGCACGCACGCACAGGCCCGCCTTGGGCGGCCTAGCCTACCTAGCGGCTACAGAATCGCGGCACTTGCCCACACTCAATCTGTACCGCTTCGGTTCTAGTCGGAGGCCGTGTTTGCGATTGCAGCTCCACCATCGGGGTCCATTCCGGTGTGAAAAGCAAGCGACGCCCGTCAGCGACCAAGCATAGCTCGTCGCGTCTCCGACCTTCCCTCGGTTTCAACTCTGCCGCAGTCGCCATCACCCGCCGTCCAGTGCTCTGCTCGCTGACCGTGCCCGCCCGCGCGGCTCCGTACTCTGCGCCGCCGTCGACGTTGTCCGTGCCGGTGCCGCAGTCGGCGTCCCTTCGCGAATCAGCAAACAGAACAGCCTACCAATGAGTTCCACGAGCCCGCGAGGCCGCCCTGTCCGGAGGCCGTCGCTGCTCTCACAGGAGGACAGTCACTACCACTACCCGCTGTCCACCCGGACTGGCACACTGGCCTCGCTCATCCGGAGTCGCTCCCAGCATAGTCTCAACGGCTCGTTGCCACCACCGGCGCATCGGCATGGCTCGGACGATGAGGAATCGGCCGCCTGGGTGCGCCACGAGGACGACGACATTGAGAGGCTGCTGAGGGATGAGACTCGCCTGAGCCAGATTCTAAAGGGTCCCCAGGCCAGAAGCATGAATCTCATTGGTAAAAGCAATCCTCGCTATCGTTGGGACCGCTACTGGAAAGAAGAGAACGAACTCGAGACTATGAAGAAGCCCATGTGAGACATGCCCAACCTGTTTTCCTGCAGCATGCTCTGCTTCTCAACTGCGGGGGGAGGCCGCTGACAATGATGTTCCAAGTCGTGAGTACTACGAACGTACCAACGATCTCATCCAGCAATACCTGTACATCGACTGCCTGCTGGACTCGTCCATTCCCCACGACCTGCTCAATGAGTATTCGGCTGAGCTCGAGGCCTCCGCCTTTCGGCCCATCGATGTCCCGGCCACCATCAGCGAGGAGCCCAGTGCTTCTCAGTCCCTCTCGGCGTCTCTGGATCACCCCAATCCCAGCTCCTCATACGGCTCAATCACTCCCGAATCAAATGCCAACAGCACCACCAACGGGCAGCCATCCCTGCCCCAGAAGCGAACCCCAAAAGACATATTCCGCTCGTCCGAGAGCCTGCCTCTGCTCCAGCATGCTGACGACGAGCATCCTCCCCTCTCCCGTGTGTCTTCTAGGGGGTCCTCCGGGCCCAAGCCCAACCTGCCGTGGCTAGAGGACGCTGATATAGACAGCGACGATCCGGTCGTGATGCTTGCCATCTGGATCAATCTTGTCGCCAACGTGATTCTTCTGGCAGGAAAGATTGCTGTCATCATCTCCGTCCCATCCATGTCCGTTCTAGCCAGTCTTGTCGATGCTACCCTCGACTTCCTCAGCACTGCAATTGTTTGGACCACGACTCGACTCATCTCGGCCGGCCAGAATGATCAGCACCGCTATCCAGTCGGTCGCCGTCGGTAAGTCTTTTTGCTCAAACATACGCGGAAGAGCGCTACTGAACATTGTACTCGGCAGATTGGAGCCCGTGGGTGTGTTGGTCTTCTCCGTCATCATGGTGACTTCGTTTGTGCAAGTCGGCATCCAGTGTGTACAACGCCTGGCCGGCCCGGAGCACGAGATTATATCGCTTGGTCTCCCCGCAATCGTCATCATGGTCAGCACCATCGTCATCAAGGGAGCATGCTGGGTCTGGTGCCGATTGGTGAGGAACTCTAGCGTTCGAGCTTTGTATGTCACCCTTGAATCCCGCACTCCTCCCGACTCACCACCTGATTCGAGCGCTCCTTCTTACACGTCTTTGATCAGGGCCGAAGATGCTAAAACCGATGTCATTTTCAATATTGGGTCTATATTATTTCCCATTAGTGAGTCGATTGCATTCCCACGGCTGCTGCTCGAATTCGAACATCAGCGCTGACCAAGATGCTCTCCAGTTGGGTTCTACGGCAAAGTATGGTGGCTCGATGCCTCTGGCGGTCTCCTGCTCTCTCTCGTCGTCATCTTCACCTGGAGCCAGACATCGGCCCACCACGTCCGCAACCTGACAGGCTTTTCCGCCCGACCCGACGAGCGGAACCTGCTGCTCTACCTGACCATGCGTTTCGCCACCGCCATCCGTCAGATCCAGAATCTTCGCGCCTACCACGCTGGCGACAAGCTCTTCGTCGAGGTCGACATCGTCCTCTCCGCCATCACTCCGCTCAAAGACAGCCATGACCTGAGCGAGGTTCTGACTTACTTCCTTGAATCCGTGCCCATCGTCGACAGGGCTTTCGTCCACGTCGACTACGCGAGCTATAACGCGCCGACGCACATGCTCAAACAATCATCCGCGTAGAGCTCTTGCTACAACATCAGGGCTTGGGACCATCCAACGAGCCAGTCGCCCTACGACATTTTCACGAGGTCGCCGCGTGGCTGAAAGCGTTTGGTCGCGTCATGTTCAGCCTCACGGCTAGGGAGTCAGGAATGGATTGATTTAGACATGTGTGTTTAGCTGGCACGCTATTGTGTATTAAAAGCGAAGCCTATCGGTCTTGCGTTTGGTCGAAAGAACAGCGGACTAGCTTGGGCTACGTTGAATGTGATGACAGATATTAAACTGCTCAGTAAGGGATTCCGTTTGTCAACAGCTGGAACTGATCGTAAACACCGGTGCTGTGGCTGGAATAGCTCTTCTTGATAAGGTCCCTCATGAAATCAGCAGCCTCGCGCTCGCTCTTGTCGAGAACGAACCGCTCCCTGAAGTGCTTGACACTCTCGGGCTTGAAGCACGGCAGGCCGCTGTCCATCATGAGCAGCACGACCTGGCTGAGCTTCTCGCAGTACTGCCTGCTAGCGATGAAGGCCTTGACACACAGCTCCTGGAACCACTTGAAGCTCTGGTGGTCCGTGGAGCCACCCATGACGGCCACCATCTCCCTCGTCAGCTTGAAGGGGGCGCGCTCGAACTTGATGCCGCCGGGCGCAATGTCGAAGCAGAAGCCAAAGTCAATGTGCAAGATGTGCCCCGCGTCGTCGATCATGATGTTGCCGTTGTGGCGGTCCTTGAACTGCAGCAGGAAGGAGATGACCGAGTAGGCGGCCATGGACTTGACAAAATTGTTGCGAGCCTGCTGGAAGCGGAGCGAGTCCTCGTTGCCGTACTTGGACACGAAGTAGTCGTAGAGGCCGTTGACGGCTTCGCGGCCGAGCATGTCACGGGAGATTGAGTTGGGGAGCACGTCGATGACGCCGCAGCCCGGGGCCGTGGCCGTGACGCGGTACGGGAAGACGTACACATCCAACCCGACGTTGTGGAAGATGCCCCGGAAGGCGGCAATCATCTGCAGAGCCAGGACGTCCTGTCTGCAGTCGTCGCCGACCTTGAAGATGGCAGACTGCCAGACCTCGACGGTGTTCTCCTGGGGCTCTTGACCTCGTTTGTTCGTCTCCTCGAGCATTTCGTCGACGTCTTCCAGGTCATCGCTCCTCTTCTTCTTGATGCGGAACGTCGCCATGTAAGGTGCCTTGGCGTGACTCTGCAGTGGCTTGCCCGACTTACGGTCAATGCCAATGACAACGCCGTCGGGGTTGCTGGGTAGATAGACTCCGACCTCGAGCTTGATTTTCCGCAGTTCTTCTTCAATCTTTTGTTTCTTCTCCGGCTTCGGGCGTTTGATGAGCGGCTTCAGCTTGCCCGAGATGCCCGTGACCTCGTCAAAGAAGGTGAATTCTCGCTCGAAGAAGAGCTTGTCCTCGGGGGCGAAGCCGTCAACCATCTTCTCCATGACACTGTCGAGCTTAGGTTTGATCTCATCCGGCACCTGGGCGTCATCGTCCTTGTAGGAGTTTGCTTTCATGTTCCAGATGATCTGGTGGGCAAAGAGCTGAGAAAACTGTGCCGTTTCGAGGATATAACGTTCGACGTAACCCAGGTTATCGTATCTAAGAGTTTGGACGATCTGAGGAACGTAGAAGAAGGTGACGTCGACCGAATGGCTCTCAAGCGCTCGCATTGCAAATTGAATGATGAATGAATGCTCTTTGTATGCTGGTAAAAACATTGTGACCGCAGTGAGGGGATTGACCGGTTCCCAGAATAGGAGATACTTCCCACAGGTTAGCACGTGCTCCCAACCAGAACGCCCGCTGATACATACCTTTAGCTGCGAATTGACATCATCAGGGAGGTGCCCATTGAACATTATAGACAAGGCTTCGGGCTCGGAGACCGCCTTTTCGGGCATACTTAAAAGGAGTTGTCTGACCTCTCGGTGAAGGCGAGGGTAGTGGAATCTCGTTGCAAGCTCGATGGCAATAGCGGGATCCTGCAACCAAGCTGTTCGGACCAGAGGCGTCAGCGCGCCCTCCAGGGCCGTCTTTGAAACATTGTGCCCCGAGGTATGTCCTCCATGCTGGCTCAAAGGGTTGATCCAGACAATCAGCCGCGACTGTTCATTTTCTAGCAAGATCTGAAGCAGCTGCTCCTTGGCTTGCAGAGACTTGACGTTGCCAACGGTGTGTGCTCCAATAAAAGACACTTCTTTCAGAGCTGCCAAAACATCCGAAATCAAGCGGACTTCGGTTTTCAGTTGAAGAACGTTGCACCCAAACGACCAGCGCGGGGAGTTCCTGAACCAGCTGAGGCCTGCAGAAAGGATCTTCTCCTTGAATCTCCATTGGGCAGTGGGACCAATCGTGGTACTTGCGCGCAGCACTTTCAGACCGAGCAAAACAATTTGGAATCGCACATCTCTAGCCATTGGGTGAGCAGAGGACTCCCTGAGAGCATCCATGGAGAGGTCCAGCATGCGGAGAAAGACCCTCTGAGTGTCCACACTGCCCAGTCGCGTTGCATTGAAGTGACTACTGAAGAACAGCAGAAGACGTGTGTGCGGCGCAAGTAGGTCATAGACGTGCTGCCTTCTTTTCGCCAGGGCCTTCTCCTCGCTGGGTGCGAATTCCTCCTTCTGGAAGAAAGGGTCCGGGTGCACCAAAACCGTGTTGAACAAGCCAATTTTTCGAGAGATTGAAAACTCCCATTGTTGAGCGATGCTGGCCAACAGCTTTGACTCTAGTCGTGGATTCTCGTTCATTACTCCCAGCCACAGCGAAACGCCAAACCTGATCGACTGCTTGTTAAAGAGAGCGAAAGGTATGCTGACGAGATAGCGAGCAACGGCAGACTCGTCCCGAGAGCTGCGGCAGAGCAAAGCCGCGGCTCTCCTCAAGATATCTCGTACCTCATTCAAGGAAGTGGCCTTTTTGCTGAGGATTTTAGCCTCTACGTGGGCCAAGGCTGTAGATGCGTTCGCACTGTCCATCACAGACGACTGCACAAAGGACGACCTGCGGTTCAGGTTCATGAAGCTCATCAGCTCGGTGCCGCGGTCAGGCAGAGTTTCGCCGTAGCGGTATTCCTGACGTGTCGTGTATTGGGCAATCAGGTCTGATGCTGTGTTGATGTCGCAATCGCCAACTCTCTCCATGGACTGGAGACGATTGTCGCTCGACGGGATGATTGATCCGAGCTCTAAAGCAAAAGATCTCCCAAGAGAAACATGGCCGTAAGCACCTTCATCGCCAAACTCGGACAAGTACGTCTGCAAAAGGCCTTTGACGTCCAATGGGGCGAGGTTGATGGCAGTGTTTACCCAAACTTTAGCCTTTCGGTTGAGTATATCCAAGGTCCATCGTCGAAAGTCGTAGTCGTCGGAGAGTTTCACGGTGACTTTGCCAAGCTCGGAAGAGAACGTTGATCTCGGTGCGTATAGATCTGTGTCAGCCTCGAGACAGCTCGACCACATGAGCGAAAGGAGCTCTAGCAGCGCAAAAAGCGAGGTCTTGTTGCACAACGCTGAGGGCACGTCTCGTATAATGCGGTCGGCACAATGAAACGCAGCTTGCTGCACGCGCTCTATGCGATGACAGCACTTCCGGAAGATTGATGCCAATTGAGTCGCAGCATACTGTGCGGAGAAGGATGGGTCCGCACCTCCAAGCGTCTTCCTCAGGTATTTGTCGAGAACCGCAGAAGCGATACCCTCCATGGTGTTGCTGACTTCAGCCTTGCGCATGCTTGGCTCCAGAAAGTAGGATAGAACCTTGGTGCAGTCGCCAGCATCCGCGCGAAGACTCTCAACGAGATACGCTGCTTGAAGAAAGATGACCTTCCGGTAGCTCAAACCCTTGATATCAACTGCCTTTGACGGGACCAGCTCGGTCAGAATTCTCTTCTGCATAGCTTCCCGCTCGTTGCTGTTCCCTCGTCGCAGGACGGTGTTGAGCTCAACGTCGCTTTCAACTTGCGCACTTCGCTCGCCTGCAACCAAAGGCGGTGAATGGATGGCAATTGTACGAAGCTCATTCATGTACCTCTTTCCGCGATCTGAGCTAGCCGTGAACCCGTGCACGACAATGTTGAACCACGCATCTCGAAGGAGCGAGTAGACTTCGAAGTCGGCCAGAGGTTCGGACGCCAGATCGTTACTAGCCATGAAGACGGCCAGGGGATGTAACATTTCCCCAATCTCCTGAGCCACAAGTTGCACGTCGGACTCCCTGGCATGGCTCGCTGACTCGGCATCACCGAGCGAAATAATGCCATCCAGCAAATGCTCCCAGTAGATGTCGAACAGGGGAGACTCCCGCCGCAAGTTGGCAGAGATGTGCGTCCTGGCCTTCATTACCGCTACCAAAAGAAACTCCTTTTTGTCAACGACGCCGATGTGGCATAATCTGCTGTACATCTTCAACAGAGAGCGGAACTCGAGCTGTCCACCACTCAGCGCCAAGGTTGCCGCGCCCGAGATGACTTGGGCATCAACGACGGCATTGACTTTGTCGAGCTTTTGTATAAGCATGGACTGAGCCAAGGCGGTGATCTTCTCGTCTTGGCATGCCAACGCTATGCCGCAGATAGCTTGCACAACGTTGCCACAGACAAATGCAGCCCCCTCTTCACCGTTCACCTGCAGTGAGAGTGAGCTCCCTGAAGACTGTGGCCGAGAATATAGCGGCCCAGCGACCGTCTCATCTCCAGTCGTACCATTAGTGTGGCCGCTTGTGATCGCTCCTCCAGCTTCGGGGCTAAGCACATTGCCAAGCGTGTACAGCGTTGTAATGACAGCGTCCTTGGACAGAGTCTTCAAAATGAAGGCTAGGCTCGTTGCTGCCACGCGGACGGTGTCGCCATGCGGAATGGTCTGGACAAGAAATCGGGGTAGAATGCGGCTGACCGCTGAAGAGAATGCAGGGGAAGCTCGGCATGTCAACGCGAGACTTCGCAGGACAACGGAAGCGAGGCCTTCATCCGCCATCTGAGAAGGATCTTCCAGGGTCTCCTGCAACCAAGCCATGAGGATATCTGCGTCTGCCGCCTCCTCATTGAGCAAGTAGCAGTTCAGGTACGAGATTATGGCGGCAGACTTGACGGCGTACGCCAGCTTCTGCTGATGGGAGGATCCGAGTCGAACAAAGTCGGCGCCAGCTTCGATGTGGTCCATCTGTTCGACCGCCAGACTGGCGTATACCTCGATGGACCTAAGCTCTCCATCGAGCAGTTGGCCCGGCCCTGGCTGGGCATTGCCACCTCCAGACAGCAGCAAGTCAAGGATGTGCGTGTTCCTGAGAGTCGATCCATCCGTAAGCATCAGAGCTGTGCTGGACAGCACCAACCACATGAAGCTGCGCTGGAGGAGCATTGCTCCCAGCGGCCTTCCTGACGAGGCATATTGACGAAGAAGTCTCTTCCATTCCTTGACTTCTCGGTCCTGGCTGTGGGAGTTTCGAATGGTCGAGAGCGATGTTTCAACCGCAACAAGAAACGGCTCTGACAGAAGTTGTCTCATCTTCTGAACCAGTCCTAGTCGGCCACCGGCCTTCCAGAAGTCTGCTTGTGCAGAAGCCGCATCCAGAAATCCTAGAAGCGCGAGGGCAATGGTTGCCACGCGGACTGCATCCTCTATTGGTGGATTTTCTGGATCGCCAGACTGCTCCGCAATGACACTCTCCCTGGCTTTGGTACAAGAATTGGTGAAGGCCCATACTGCCTCCGTCACAGTTTCTCGCAAATCGACGAACTTGACTCCAAGTGCCAGGAGGGCTCCGGTGACGTGGAAAGCGAGCGATTCGGTCGGCGAGGGGTCGATCTTGCGGAAGAAGGGCGATGGGACGAAGACTTGGGAGTGCGCATCGAGAATATAAGGGACTAGCTGATACGAGAGCTTCTGTGCGCTCTGGCTGGACTGGATGATGGGCGCCGTCTTGCACAAGGCCAGGAGAACCTCGAACTCTCGAATCGACTTTGTTCCAGTTAGTCAGTTGCTTGCTGGCGCCACAGTTGGAGGGATCTGGTTACCATGGGAACTCTGCCGAGCGAGCCCGCCTTCTTTGTGCTGTAGGCGGCATGGGCGCTCTCTCTGCTTCGGCCTCCGGACTGGCATGCCCTGCACAGCTTGTCGAGATCGGACCTATCGAATGGTGTCGAAGAGCTGGCTGCGGACAGCGAAGCTATCTTCTGCAGCGCCTTGGCGCGAATGTCGCGCGTCATGGTTGCCGTTCAGGAGCACAAAATGGCCTGAAGAAACAACTGATGCACGCACGAGCTCCAAGAGAGAGACTCGCGACCAAAGTCTTGGCCGATTCGTTGGGAGCGCGCTGCCCCCTGCGAAATGAGGCTGCCCAATGCAGGAGGCCGGCTCGCCGAGGCTCACGCTCTCACGTTGTCCGACCGCAGCTCGCTCCACCTTAGTCATCAGAGCTACCCTGGTCGCAAGGCCAGGCAAGGCTCCAGACCGGACGCGTGCTTGCCAGCAACCTCAGCTCCATCCACGGCCGACTTCGAGACCCCAACCTCGCCCGCCCGCGACTTCGTATCAGCGCAATCATCAACCTCATCGGGCCCTTCGCATTTCGCACAACACCTCGCAAGAGCTTCGCAGTCGCCAACATGGCCGCCATGTTCACCCAGAACCCGGTCATGAACGGCCCCAACTACTCCTTCTCGGACGGAGCCAAGACCAACAACGGCGAGCTGAGAGAGCATCGCTTCAACCCGTAAGCCCTGCTCGTCCTGGTTCTTTGAGGCGCTGGCTGACTTGATATAAGCTACACTGATAACGGCGGCTCCACCCTCGGCATTGCAGGCGCCGACTTCACCATCATGGCCGGCGACACTCGTCATACCAGCGGCTACAGCATCAACTCTCGCATGGCCCCCAAGGTCTTCAAGATCGGCGGCACCACGGCCTCGCAAGACGACGCCACGATTGTCCTCTCCGTTTGCGGCTTCGCCGCCGATGGTACGGCCCTGCGCGACCAGCTCGACACCGTTTGCAAGATCTACCGATACCGCCACGGCAAGCCCATGACTGTGAATGCCTGCGCCAAGCGCCTGTCCACGATCCTCTACCAAAAGCGATTCTTCCCATACTACGTCACTGCCATGCTCGGCGGCCTCGATGAGGAAGGCAAGGGCGCCGTCTACTCCTACGACCCGGTCGGCAGCTACGAGCGAGAACAATGTCGCGCTGGCGGTGCAGCGGGCAGCTTGATCATGCCCTTTCTGGACAATCAGGTCAACTTCAAGAATCAGTATGTACCGGGGAGCGGCATCGGACACGACCTCAAGGAGCGAGAGCGCCACCCGCTCTCGCGGCCACAGGTCGAGACTATCATTAAGGATGCCTTCGACGGCGCGGTGGAGCGGCACATCGAGGTTGGCGATGCGCTCCAGATGATGATCATTACAAAGGATGGCATTGAGGAGTCGATACTGCCAATGAAGCAGGATTAGATGAGGGTCCGTCGATGGTGGAGACTTGTGTATAACAGCAGCTTTCTAGACAGGTGCAATAGAGACCTGGCGTTCTATCCGATCATGCTTGGAGACCACAATGGACGGTCGATCTCGCGCAGCGACTCTGTCTCATCGTATTGGACAGTCTGGCTTTGGCATCTGAGATGGCTATGCAAGAGGGACCAGAGACGTCACTGTCCAGGGCCAGGAGTCGTGAGAATTCCAAACACATCCAGAAATTCCTTGGCCGGCCTACTCCCCTAGAGCAAATACTTGTCATCATCGATGCGGTCTTTGGGTCAAATGCAGATCCTTGTGTTCATGACGGGCCATTCGGAAAGCTTGTGTATTCCAAAGAAGTCGATTGAAGATGGACGGTTTGCAGAGTCTGGGCCAGTGAGAGTATGCCTCCTTCACAATTGGGAGTTTATATAAGACGTCGCCTTTGGCTGTTCCAGTGTGTCCAAGCTCCGAGATCTGGAATCGTATTCGTCAGCCAAATTCAAGATGCAAAGGACCGTGGCCAACAAAGCTAGGCCGATCAGGATGGCGACAAACCTGGGTATAGACGGCTCTTCTCGCTCACCATATTCTGCAGGGTCGGAAAGCTACCTGAGTGACAGCCAAAAGTCGGCCAGGAGCTTTGGAAGAGGTATAAGAGTAGGTAGGCCAAAAGATCGACAGCACCACATTCGCTGCCCATGCTTTTTGGAGCATTTGGCTTCGATGCCCCTTCTGATACAAGCTACTCACTCACACTGCTTCTCATGGTCAGGCGAACTATCGCCATGCGTACAGTCACTTTGTGCTAGAAGATAAATCAAGTGCTCAGTGCTCAGATACGGAATTAGAACCCTTATAGCGGCCAGCGGTTCCAGTCGCTCGAGGCTGTCGAGAAGGTTCAGCAAACACAAGACTGTCCGCTAGCAGCTGACGGGGGACGACCCATTCAACGCAGGCGGCTGAAGGCTAGCCGTGAGACGCGTCCAGCTCGCATATTGAAGGGCTTCTCGTCCGAGTCCTGAACTCTATTTCTGAACTGAAGAAGTGATCCGCAAGTAATTGAGCTACAGCTCTGCGACCGCATGAGTCAGTTTCCGCCTCGGCAACGATATTCCAGGCACATCGATGAATCCAAAACTTTCGACGAGTATGAAGTCGAAAAGGTGATGGCTCAATCCTGGGAATTGGACAGCCGCGTGGGCTTGTGATCGCAGAGCTTGCGGGAGTCGACGGAAGCATATACTACTAATAATTTTCCAGTGCCACCATCCTTGCCAAAGATGCAGCCCGCTGCATCAAATTTTGTGCAAGACCACAGCTTTATTCATGGAATAAGACTGAGAGAACCTGCCAGTCCGAGTTCCTCGAGTGCTCCTCCAAGATCCGGCATTGCGATGACTATTCGCTCTAGGGTAGGTCGATGTTCACGCGGAGCATCTAGCATCTAGCACTGCGACGTGCGCAAAAGCAAATAATTGGCAGTGGCCTTTGCCACTCGGACCAAGCTGTACCGAATCCCAACCGCATACCATTCGATGCGCGGGTGCCTCGCCCGTTTGGGCGGCAGGGTAATTTCGCAGGCCGTCCTTTCAACGTATCCTGCCCGTACTCGGCAAACGATGCCAAGGTGACGCCTCCAGGGATGTTCGAATCGTCAGCCGTTGATGCAATCGTCACGTCTCCCAGAGTTCAGCGGTTCGGTCAACTTCAGGAACAGGGCTCAAGACCTGCGTCATCGTCGTCATCGAGCATTGTGCCTGATGCTGCTGCTGTGTGGGACGCTGGCGGGCGCTCCATCAGCGCGGAGGACCTGGCAAAGTGCCAATTGCCCTCTGCGACACGATGCATGATTGGGAAATAACCATGGCTGCTGCGGGTTCGCTGCGTACCCCAGAAAATGGGCTGATGTCTCAAGCCCGTCTGCTCGACAATGACGACATGTTGGCACCCGTAAAGAGACCTTCTTCCAAACCGCGTCAACTACAGCGATGCGTTTCCGTCGCGACGTCATTCCGGTGTGGGGGGGAAGCCGTACTTGGGTGGATCGCGGACCTACCCCGCTAAATCGGGACAGGATCATCGCCTGCAGTTCCAGAACCCGGGTCGTCACCACTCGAAGCGTTCCACTGGGTAAGGCAGTGGTGGCGCCAGATGCAGCCATTCCAGGACACTGGCCAAGAATCAATGACCTCACTTTGCTGTGGCCTTTGCGCGGCCGGGCCGTACAGAGTGCTCCGAGCCTTTGTTCCCAGGTCTCCAAAGAAGGCTACCTACGATTGCGGTGTCTGGTTCGCGGCTATTCTCACGCCACCAAGCCCTTTGCCTGTGCCGTGGCTGGCGCCTTTTCTGGAAACGCGGCCGCACGAGAGCGCTGAGCAGTTCGACAAACGGGCGTGCAGCATGCCGACATTGTCCGGAGCTTTCGATCCGGGCTGACACAATAAGATCCAGGCTCCGGGCTAGACGTCCCCGGGGCTGCTCGAACAGGGATGCAGGAATGGGACGTGTCAAAGTCATAAAAGGCGGATTGCTGCTGCACTAAGTGTGGCGTCACATTTTTGAGTGTGACAGTTATGAGCCCGGGAGGTCTAGTGGTTATAGACCTGTAA
>JALHBZ010000150.1:476207-488688 GCA_024340015.1 Tolypocladium ovalisporum | reverse complement strand
TTTTTTTTCTTATTTAAAAAAACCTTTAGCCTAGGACACACTAGGCAATCGCAGCTCGCGCGCGATACTAGTAAAACGATTACTAATACTAGATTTAGGTTCCTCGTACCCTCTTACCCCCCCAAGCGATATCTCAGCTCGTTTAGAGCTAGGGCGGGGGTAGGGGATAGTAGCGAGGCGGCGGCTACGCGACGGCGAGGTAACGCGATAAAAACCTTACCGCCGACCGAGGAGCGAGCGAGGGCAACGGCCCGAACTAGACCTAGCGCGACGATTAATTAATACGAGAAATAGAAGAATACCTCGTAGAATACTCTTAAACCTTATAAGACCTTTAAGCGATCCGCTTATTAACCCTCTACTTAGGTAAGGTATATACCCGCTAAGGGGAAGAGCGAGAAGGACGCGAGAGACTAGTAACCTTTAATTAATAATAGACTATAGCGATTATATAGATAGTAAAGAATACCTAGTAGATTCTATAGCGAATAATAGTTATCGAAAATATAATAAATAAGAAGATATTCGCCTAGGTAATAGTAATAACTAGCTAGGTATAGGTAAGGTAGCCTAGTAGTATACTAATACTAATAATATATAATAGAGAGATTATAATTAAATTAATTATAGAAATAACTAAATAAAGTAATAAAGAAATACTAGATATAATAAATATAGTAATAAGAGAAGAGATAGTTATAAGAGTAAGAAGACTATAAAATAGCGATTAGAAATTAATTTTTAATAATATACTCGCTACGAGGATATAGCTAAACTATATAGACTAGATATATAAGGTATTTAGAGATAAATTAATAATAATAAAGAAGACCTAATAAGTAGTAGCCTCTAGGATTAAAGTCTAGAGAGTACTAGAGCTTAGCGAAGATATAGTTATAGAAGAACTAAGGATAATAAACCTAGGAGCTAGGATCTAAAAGGTAGCGATCCTATAGCGATCGAAGTTAAAGGAAATCTCCTTAATATACGTTAGCCTCGATAGCGCTAAGGGTATATAATAACTAGTAGACTAAGGTCTCCTATAGGATATAGGATACTACTACTATAAACCCTTCTAAGAAGGTATATCTATTATATAGTACTTTTACTACTTTAGCTATAGCTATAAGGCGAAATACTATATAATAATGAGATATAGTTAATATAGCTCGAAGGGATATAGCTAAGCGTAATATAGGCGTAAAGAGGATAAGGAAGTAGCGCATTACCTATACTATAGCGGTATATACCTAGTATAAGATAAGGGATATAGAGTAAAGTAAGCGAGAGTCCGCGAAGCTTAGGAGAATTACTAAGTAAGACCGAATAGGTTTATAATCCTAAGCGTAGCGGAAGCGAGCTAAACTCTTAGCGAGAGGGAAGGATAATAATAACCCTAGTAAGAGAGACCTAAGCAAGGAAGACGCCCTAGTCTAGGAAAGCTAAGGGGTCGCCCCCTAATAAATAAGGGTACGAGGACGATATTATCTTTCTAAGGGATATAGACCTTCTTAACGAGAGCTATAATAGTATTATAAGGAGAGGAGTAAGAATAGGCTATAGGCGATAAAGATTAGATATTAGTCTAGAAGAGGATATATATACGAGTAAGAGAATCGTAACTTCCTTGCCCTTAAATACCTAAAGTACCCGCGATACTAGAAATACCTAAAATACTAAGTCTACCGATAGCGATAGAAGATAAGCTAATAGATAATAATAGAGGTAATACCCCTTAAAGTAGTTAGTAAGGGCAAAGTAAAGGCAAAGGCGAAGGCAAAGGCGAAAATATAGGGATAATAAACCTAAGGAATAATTAAATTTCTCTAATAGAATATATATAAAGAAGATAAGACCCTTATATCGCTCCTAGTAATAGGGAGGGAATACGATATTATAGCGATCTAGGAACTATACTTTACGTTTATAGGCGTCTTAGTACTATATAGCTCGGGGTATATAGTAATCTAACCGCGAGACCTAGGTAAAAGACAAAGGGCGATATTACTAGTTAAAAGCGATATTATAATAGTTAACTATATAGCTAAGTAGGATTAGTATAAAGTAATTATATAAATACCTATAGGGCTAATCTCCTTTATCTCGGTATACTTAGAAACGCTACTAAAGGATAGTATTAAATAGAACTCGCCGCTACTATACTTAGTTAGAAAGGAGCCGAAATACCCTATTATTCTTATAGGAGACTTTAACCTATATTACGTATATTAGGGTACGATATAGCGCTAAGAACTAGAGGTAAGAATTATACTAGAGCTAGTAGAGAAATAGGATCTCGATTATATTATAGCGAAGGGTATATTAACCTAGTAAAGGGGGGAGGCAAGATTAGTAATTAACCTAATATAGGCGATAGCGAGCCTTAGTAATAAGATCTAGCGTATTCCTAAGTACTAGCTACTCGTAGGTTCGGACTATATACCCCTTATATACGAGCTAGGAGAAGAACTAGCGAGGATAGAAAGGTAGGGAAGAAACTAGAAACTTATAAACCTAGAAAAGGTAGTAAGGGAAGCGGCCTTCTTACTATAGCTAGGGAGCCTAAATACTATAGGCGAAGTAGATAATTACCTCTAAGAGCTAATCGAAAGACTCTAAGAGATTAGCGAGGAAATAGCGCCCCTCTAGAGAGGGGGGTTACTAAGGAATAACTAATAGAATATAGTTATATATAGGGCGGTTAAGGACCTATAAGAGGTAGAGCGGTAATATAAAAGAACCTATAGCGAAAAGGACCGCGAGGCCTTCGGGGAAGCGAAAAAGGAGCGAGATAAGGCTATATAGAGAGCTAAGCGAGAGGCCTTTAGAGGCGCGCTCTACGTAGCCTCGGATCTAAAGAAAGGGGTCTAGGTGATAGCGAAGTAAGTAAGGATAGAGAGCTAGAAGCTAAGATAGCCTATAAATCTACCTAGGCTACGAGGGGAAGGCGAGACTCTAGTATATATATATATCGAAAAGGTAGAAATACTTATAAAGAAGTTCTTCCTATAGGTATAACTAGACCTTAGCGATATTATAGAGAGGATATTCTAGGAGAGTAGCTTTAATAGGGCGAACCTCGAGCTAAGCTAAAGTATAGAGCTCGACGAGGTTATAGCGATCCTTAAAGCGAACTTAAAGTAGATAGTACTAGGCCTTATAGGGATCCTAAATAGGTTCCTAGTACTATATAGCGAGGAACTAGTAACGTATATAGTATAAGTAGTAAGAGCGAGTTAGAGGCTAGAGTACTTTCTAAAGGAATATTATAAGGCTCTTACTATGGTAATCTTAAAAGGGAAACTAGACCCTATATAGGTAGGAGCCTAGTAGCTAATCGTATTATTATATATAGTAGGGAAGATCCTAGAAAAGGCTATTATAAAGAGAATAGCTAAAGTAGTAGAAAAAGGTAAGGTTCTTATAAAAGAGTAGATAGGGAACCGCTAAGGATAGTTAATAGAAACTATACTATATAAGATTATAAGCTAGGTATAAATAGTATAGGATATAAAAGGGGTAGCCTCGATCCTATCGCTAGATATTAGCGGCGCCTTCGATATAATTAACTATATAAGGCTTCTAGATATAATACAAAGCCTTAGATACCTAGGATAGGTAGTAAAGTAGATAAGATTATTCTTAAGCAAGAGAACTACGATATTAGCCTTCGATAGAGTAAACTTATAGGATTTTTATATTAAAGATAAAGTACCCTAAGGGTCGCCTCTCTCCCTAATCCTATTCGTTATATATATTACTCCCTTTTATAAGGAGATTAAGATACTAGGAGTTAAGGCTATAGGGTTCGTAGATAATACGTACCTTATAGTAGTAAGAGCTATAATACTAGAGATATATATTAAACTCTAGAGAGTATATAACTAATACCTCGAATAGGTAGCGAAGATAAGGCTAAGTTTTAGCCTTACGAAGTATAGGCTTCTCTATATATATAAAGGTAAAGAGGAAGTATAAGGGGGCCTATACCTCGGAGATATTATAATTAAGCTTACTAAGAGCTAGCGAATATTAAGAGTAATAGTTAATAGGAAACTAAAGTAGCTTATATATAGCGAGTATAAGATAATATAGATAGAATACTAATACCTAGTAGTTAGTAGGCTAATAATAGTAATATAAGGCCCTTAAATATAATATAGGCGAGTAGTATACCTAGCGATAGTCTAGGTATTATTAATATATAGTATAGGTATCTAGTATACCCCTAGGGAGCGAGGTCTAAAGGGACTTATAGTTAAGTTCGGGAAAACCTAGAGATAGGCGCTCTTAAAAGTTACTAGGGTATATAAGTCGATACTAACTTATAGCCTAGAAATAGAGATATATATCTTACCCCTTAACCTATACCTTAATAAGAGAGTAGGTAAGTTTCTCGTAAGATTAGGCGAAGAACTATAAGCGGAAATATAGGCGAGCTAATAGTATATCTATAAATACTTAACTACCTAGACCCCGTTTGCTATAGCGCTATACCTAGAGGAGTATTAGACCTCGCGGCTTAGTAGCTAATATAAGGATACGTTAAAAGAAAAGCTCTTTATAGCGTAGTAAGATAGGTAGATAGGAGTATAAGTAGCCTCGGAGGTATAGGTAGCTAGAGAGAGAGAGAAGTATATAATAAATATAGAACTAATATACTATAACCTAAAGCTTTATAAGAACCTTATAAAAGCCTAATCGTCCTTACTAATATAAATATAAACTAGGTATATTAGATTATATATATACCTTATAGTATATAGAGTACTAGATATAATATAGCGATATAAGTATAGAGGAAGGCGCGAGACCCCAAGATATATTATAGTCTTCTATATAAAGGAAAAGGAGAGTCGTAGGGCGCTAGCAATAATATAAAATAGCCTAATTAACTTCGTAGAGCTCTATAATAACCTAAGACTAACGGCGAAATTTATATAATAGTTTATAGAACGAGGGAGACTAAAGTAGTATTTATAAGTAATAGATTTTATTTATAGGTAAGATACGAGCGAAGCTTAAGTAGAATTATAGAGGCTTAAACCAGGCGAGGTAAACTAGATAGTAAAGGAAATTAAAAATTAAAGTAAGAAAATAATAATATACTAGTAAGGTAATAGCTAAAAGATTAAGTACTATAATTATATAACTTTACCTCTAAAGCCTTAAATAGTATTATAAAGATATTATTAATAACTAGGGGAATAGAGCTATTATATAGGTAGCTAACGAAATAACGATATATAAGTAAACTAAGATATATTATAATATTATATATATAATCTTACTATAGCTCTATATAATAGAAACGCGCTACTATATTACTATAGTATTACTTAATACGAGCGATATACGATATAAGCTATTAGAGGAGGAGGATCTCCTTAGGGGTAGCGCCGAGCGAGCCGAGCGAGGTAGGGATAGTAATAGTAGCTAAAGCGATAGGAGCGCGAGGAGAGGCGGCGATAGGCTCGAGGTCGATAGTAGAGGAGCGAGTAGCGCGGGAGCTATGAGGGTAAGTCGGGGTACTAGCGGCTAAGCTAGGGATTTTAAACTTTATAGGAGATAGTATACTTATAGACGCCTTAGCTTTAGCGATATCCTTCGTAGCCTTAATATCGCTAGTACTAAGGGAGATAAAAGAGTTTATAATTATAGTTAATATACTAGAATATTAAGAGGATATTAGTAGGAATTACGCTATAAGGTATAGGTACTTATATAGTTAATATTACCCTTATTCGTAATAAGCTATATAGTCTTAAGAGTATACTAGATATGAATAATATTTATACCCTTTACCTTAGCCTCTATGCCCTAGGGGCGCTTATAGATATAGCTAATAGAGCGATAGTATAAATACTTAAGAGTAATAGAATCTAAAAGTATTAGTAAGGCTAAGGCGAAGGGTAAGTAAACTTACTCTTCTCGGAACTATAGAGATAGAGCCCTAGGAGTAAAGCGCCTATAGAGACCTTATTACCGAGTATAATATAGGTATAGTATAAGTATAGATAATTATTATATAAGTTAATAGATAAAAGGAATAGTAAAAAGATTAGGACTAACTTATAAGGTAATTATATTTATAATATTATATATAGGCCTAGTACTAGGCGAGGGACTAGTAAGATCGCTAATACTAGTAACGAGGATTATATTATCGTTAGAAGGAGCGATATTAGAGCGAGCGCCCTTAGTAGGATACTTATTAATAAGTATACTAGCGGCGCGTTTCGTACTATAAGGCTAGAACCCTATAAAGGTAGAGCTAGAGCGAGAAGCGGGAGCGATACTAGTAGAATAAAAGCTATAAGTTAGTAGCTTAGAGGGAGTAGTAAAGCTAGGAGGAGATACGGCGAGGTTATCTATAGTAATTTTAGGAAGTACGAAGCTCTTAGCTCCTATACTAGCGCGACCGAGAGAAGCCTAATACTACTAAAAGCAAGCTATCTTAGTAGTAGAGAAGCGAGGTATTATAGCCTACGAGGCGTAGGTAGGGACTACTATTATAGGGAGAGACGAGGTCTCCGAGGGGAGGAAGTTATTATCGCTAGTCTCTTCCTCTTCTTCCTCCTCCTCCTCCTTATTAGCAATACTCTTATACTTAGTAAGGCTAGTCTTCTAGCTAGGAGACTAGTCGAGGTCCTCGAGGCTATACTCTATAGAGTTACTAGTAATACTCGGCTAGGTATATATATTACTAGTAATATTATTATAAAGAGCGGAGGTAAGAACTATTACCTTCTTCTTAGTAGTATACTTATAAGCTATAAGGAGTAAGCGAAGGACTAGGAGATAACGGCGAGGGGATATATATAAGGTATTACGAAGCTAGGGATAGATTTATAGACGATTAAGTAGCGAGGTAGTTAAGAATAGAGTATAGGTAAGGTAAGGCGGGAAGGTAATAGTAAGAGCTAAGAGTATAGGAAAAGAGTAGGCAACTCGTAAGGAGGAGATAAGTTACTAGGAGATAGCGCGGGAAGCGAAGAGGAAGAAGACGCGTAGGGCAATAGCAATAGGTATAGCGAGTTAGTTACTAACCTAGTTATTAAATAGCTATTTAGTAACGCGACGACGTAGTAATTAAGTAAATAATAATAAGTACGCTAGGAGCGCGTACCTTATACGTATACTATATACTATATATATACTATAGAACGAGGCTAAGGATATATAGGTAACTAGGAGAATATAAGGCTAAGTAGGATATAATAGACGTAATTATAGCGACGAAATAGGAACGTTTAATTATATACGAGCGGCGAGGTAGAAGGAGGTAAGGCTATACTATAGTAGCGGTATACTAGCGAGGTAGAGGGAAGGTAATATAATAACGTACTATAATAATCCGCTACGAATAGCGAATAGCTAGCGCTAGTACGACCGGCGTAGGTAATACGGGGTAAGAGTATTCTATAAGGCTAATCTACGTATATATTAGTATGTAAGTAGTAAAGATATAAACGATATATAGAGAGATCTCGGCGAGGGTTTTTTTATCGGCGAGGTAGGGCGAAGGCCTAGCCTCGCTGGTTTTTCCCCCTTATAGTAAAAGCAATAGGGATAGTCCTATATAGTCTTTTAGGCTTTTAGATAGGGATAATACTAAATAAATAAATAATATATCTTATCTTAGATAGAGGCTTAAACTAAGTTAGCTAATTCTAGGCTATACTCTATAAGTATATTAGAATATAATAACTACTATCTATAGCTTACTACCTATAGATAGATAGAGGGATAGAGTAGATAAACTAATTTATTAAGGACGAACGAACACATAAGAAGCCGAGAGCAACGACCTTGCACTAAGACAATAAATAAGGCCCTGCCTAAGTAAATTCGGCTATAGCTATAGCTTAAAGAGTATCGTAATAGTATAAAGGCAACCGTAGGTAATTATATCGTATAAGTTAGTAAGATAAAGTAGCGAAATAGCTACTATCTTAAAAAAGTAAGAGGAAATAAATATCCTTAATTATTAAGCTATAAAGAGCTTATAAATAAAGTAATACGTATAAGTAACTATCTAATCTTAAGGATCTAGACGTTCCCTTTATATCTTATTAATATTAGGCCTATTATTAATTCTCTACTTTTCCGATTTTCTAATTTCCCTATTAGGGGTCTATACCTATACCCCGATAAACTCCTCCTTACGCGTAAACCGCCTACCCCTAGGCAAAAATAAAGTATAACTAGGTAGACCCTAAGCTCCGTAAGTAAGAAAATATAAAGGCAAGCGCGAGTACTTACGCTAATCTATAACTCCTAAAAAAAAATTCTCGTTTACTATAACCGATTAGGGTTCCCCTATCTCTATAAAACAAAGGAAAAGGAAAGGAAAGGTATACCTAGAGATTATCTAATCTCCTCTTATTTAACTATTATACTACTATTTAAAATCTTAGTTAGTATATTAGTCGCGTCTCCCTAATTTATATACTTTATCTCGTATAATACCTTAATTTCGTACGCGTTCCTCTCTAGAAGGCCTACTACCGCGAGACGCTCTCTCGGCTCTTTCTACGTCGTCTCGAAGATATTTCTCGAGGCGCTGCTAAGCGTTAAAGTTAATAAGGCTAGGTAGAGTAGTTAAGATATAGCTTTCGCCGAATAACGAGTAAGGAATAGCTCTTCGCACGTTAAAAAGAGGCCTAACCAGTCTATTAGACTAGTCGTTATTACTCTCCTTATATAGTCTAGCCTTACTAGGTCTCTGTCTCCCCTTCTACGTTTATTATAGATATATCTAACCCCTTTAATTCGTTTAAATTAGGGGTTAAGGCTTGTTCCTATAAAGTTAGCCGATCGTGCGGACAATGGGGAAGATAGGGTCCGAAGGTAAGATAGCGGGTAGATACTTCCCGAAATAGACGACAAGGGCGAGGAACCAATTGATCCTAAGGTCCTGCGGTTCTCGGGTGTTCCCCAGGGCGTTTTCCGTCAATGACCTACATCAACACTACGCCCTAGCCCTTAAGGCTTGCATTGCATATTAGGATCACCTCCCTATATCCCTCGCCTAAGTAGAGGTAGATTAGAATAGGTAGTTCCGTTACTGCTTTCTTTAAGGTATCTATAGACGTCTACTATTCTTTGTCCTAGGTCTATTCGATATCCTTTCTTAGTAAGAGGGTAAGTGGTTACGTGAGTTACGTAAACTATCTAATCTAGATCCTATAGTACTTAATAATACTAAGAAAAGATTATACCTCTATAATATCTTAGTAGAGTTCCTATTTAAAGATCTTCTTAACCTTTAAATCTACTAGGCTTTGGCTATTTGTTCTATATAGGTACCCTAACCGTAATATTATCGAGAAAGGCTCTATAAATATATAGGATAAGGTCGAAGAGAATCTAGATTATAACCCTTATAAACTAGGCTATCGAATTCATACCTCCCTAGGGTAGAGTATATATTCGGAGAAGTCCTAAGGGTATAGAGAACGTAGTTAAGTCCCGACTTATCTAATCTAGGGGAACCTAGTCATATCCCGAGAAGAAATCTAAGAGAGATAGGACTTTATATATTACGAAGTCGTTACTAAACCTATCTATACTTAGCAAGATAAAGGCATCGCGGACCATAATACCGTTTAGCTATATAGCCGAGTTAATTAAGTATAGGCCGCTATCTTTCTTAACTATAAGGAAGTAGGGGTTCTAGTATAGGCTATAAGATTCTTTTAATATTCCTTTTTCTAACTATAATTTAAGGAGGTTAATAACTTTTATCTCTAAACTATATAGGATAGGTATATTACTAGCTTACTAGGCCTTATAGTCTATTACCTTAATAACCTAGGGAGGGGTAATAGCTAGATTAACCTTATTATATTCCTTAAAGTCCTAGGCGAGAGCTACTTCCCGGTTAAATAGTAGTTATACTAGTATCTCCTTCTCTTTAGGTTAGAAAAACCCGTTAACTTGCCCTAAGATATTAACTAGGCGTTCCCTACGAAGGCGGGTTCCTCTCTCTATAGATAAGAATTTCCCTATAAGGTATTTAGCGAAGGGTCCCTCTGCTTTAAGGCGGTCTTTAACGGCTTCCTATTTCTTCTCTTTCTAGTGTAGATCTCCTTTAGGGGTAGTTCTATCTAATAGGACGTTGTCTTTAGGATATATCTTTACTCCCTTGCGTTTATAAAGGGTATTAACTATAGGACTATTTGATCTCTTAATTGCGCGCTCTCTCCTAATAGTCCGCTATAAATTTATTAATTTATCGCGTTTTTCCCTAAGGGTCCCTTAGTATTATAGAAACGCCTATTTTATTACTAATAATACGACCTCCCTAGCTGCCTTACTCCCTATAGAGAGCACGATTACGTCGTTAGGTTCGAGAGAGATATCTTTAATAGCGATTTCTTAGGTGCAATCAGGAGGCTAAGCTATATCTATCTATAGCTATTTAAGGTATCTAGTAGCCCTGACCACGTTGATTCTTACTATCCTACTAGGTTATACCTTGTTATAATATTGCTACTATATAGGTCTAGTAGTAGGGGTAATAATCTATATCGTCCCCATTCGATAACGAATGTGTATATCCCTATTCTTCGGAGAATAGTCGAACGTTAGCCTAGTAGTATATATAAAGGGTATTCCGAGAATTAACGGTATTAATACTTTATCCGGTAAAACGTAAAGACGGATTAGTATCTAGGCACTCCCTATATATAGGTTCGTTCTTACTTTACTATATATTTGGATAGGGTCGTTAGAGTAAGATTTCGTTAACGCCTTAATAGGAATGATTTTAAGATTATATACTTCTATATATCGTTTGCTAATTAGATTGCCTTTAGATCCTAAGTTAACGAGTGCGTTTAACGCTTAGCTAGTAGACGTTCCTAGTCTAACTTAGATACGCGGTAGGTCTTATATATACTTTAACGTTCGCGCTAGCGATATAATTGAATTAGTAAAAGCCTTAGTAATGATATTTACTCTCGGCCCCTCCTTTCCCTAAGAAGGCTAAGTTTGTATTTAGTCTATTGTTTATGCGGGCGGATTAGCGGGATTAGTTAGAGTATAGGCGATAGTATTTACTTTTAGCCCTTCCTTTTCCTAATCTATATATAGGCAGTCTAATATTCCGATGAGTTTCTCCCTATAGAGTATATATTTTATATTCTTAGATTCGTAGAAGTAAGTAGTTTCTTTATTAGGGTCGTTGCTTTCCGCTGGATTAGATAGTTGCTTGGCCTCATAGAGTTCCACGGCATTATAGATCGAGATATTAAGTCTTTCCCTAAGTTCGTCTAGTAAGGGTACCGTATACGCTATACTTTCTACGATAAAGGCCACTGTGTTATTCTTAGTAGCCTTTGCTTTGCTCTTCTCTTTGGTATTGAACTAGACCTCTTCTACTCCTTTAGCTTTATTAACGTAAGCATCCCCGAGGATATAACCGAGTTACGGTAAGTGCTTCACTAGATCACTTAACTAGATAGGGATTTTCTTTATTATTATATCTTATATAAGCCCTTTAACGAATCTTACGTATGTCTTTTCTAGGTCAAATCGAGGTTTGAAATAGGCTAGTACCTTTCTAGCCTCGTCGATTCCTAACTCTATAGCTTCTTAGGTAATAATACCGTTATTTACTCCTAGATTATAGTTAAAGATAGGAGGTAGCGTATAGACGGGCTTAGCTAGAGGATATATCTAATCTTAACTTATTATATCTATTCTTAGCCTTTTACGTTCTATAGGGTCGAGGTCTATGCTAATAGCTATAGTATAGATATCTTCGTCTTTACTTTTACTAAAGACAATTACTAAAGTCTTCCCTATTGCCTAGTCTTCTTAGTTAGGGTTTAGCCTAGAAGTAATATCGGTAGCCTCTATCGCCCTTAGTACCTATAGTTATAGTTAAGGCCCCTTTAAGAAGTAGTCTAGGGTCTTAGTTTCCCTTTCTATTAGGCTCTAGTCTATTATATTATCGTAAGGTAATACTAGTTAGCGTTTAACGCTATCCGCGATAGGGGTTATAAAGTAGGGACTATATATAGATACCTAATAGATCACTAGTCGGTAAACGTAGCTTCCTATACTACCGAACCGATTACGTAGGGTAGGCGGAATTATATTCTTTATATTAACCCGGCTAATACTAATAACTCTAGACTACGTATTATAAACATATAGCCCGTCTTAGTTATCTTATTAGTATATCGAGTATCCGTCTAGATAGTACCCGTTAGTACCGTTATAGTACTAATACCTCTTTACGTTCCTCTAGTTCTTACTAGAGTAGTTATTCGAGTATCCGTTAGAGTAGTTATTAGAGTACC
Source organism: Tolypocladium ovalisporum (assembly GCA_024340015.1). Classification (NCBI taxonomy): domain Eukaryota; kingdom Fungi; phylum Ascomycota; class Sordariomycetes; order Hypocreales; family Ophiocordycipitaceae; genus Tolypocladium; species Tolypocladium ovalisporum. Next base: position 476,374 of record JALHBZ010000150.1, on the reverse strand, counting down.
CGCTGCTTACTATATTTACGTAGAGTCCTTCCTAAAAGGCGGGATTAGATGCTTACTAGTAAGGGCATTATTATCTAGAGCCACGTCCTTAATAGGAACTACCTCTTATATTTACTACCGGGTTATAGCCTTCTTCTTATATACGGCGATTCTCTCGACCTATTATC
>JALHBZ010000150.1:449771-475971 GCA_024340015.1 Tolypocladium ovalisporum | reverse complement strand
AAATCTTTAACTTAGCCTTATAGGTTTACTAGACTAGTTTTAGTACTAGCTCCTAGTAATACCTTACCTATATTAAAGGAGACCTTCTTAGTAGAAGTAGCTAGCCTTTTACTAGAAGCCCTCTAGGTTAAGATCGCTAGTTTAGTTAGTCCTATCGTAGAAATATTCTTACGTTTTATATCTAGGCGAGGCTTAAGGTACTCCTATATGTATTCTATAATCAATATATAGGATATCTTAATTATCTAATCTAAGGTAACTATATATTTCTCTATAATCGCAATACTTATATCGTTAGGTATAGTATAGTATACTTCTCGAGACTAATATTCGCTCTCGCCCTAACCTATTAGTTAGACTTTACGCTAGAGGTAAGCGTATTATAAGAGCTAATCCTTAACCTCCTTAATACTTTTAGGATAAAGCGAGTTATAGTAGGTAAGCTATACCTACGCCGTCTCCTACTAGTCTATATCTCGGGTATAATATTCCTTAATAAGAGTATACTTTATATCTTTCTAGTCGAGGCCGCTAATAATGATTTTAATACGCAAAGCCTCTTCTAGAGCTATATAAGTCTTAAGCTAGGAGATCTTATCGTTATCGCTTACGCGGTAAGCTACTATTTACCTTTTAAACTTATAGAGGAACTTAGTAATATCTTTACTAGTAAAAGTCCTAGCGGTAGGGCGTTAGACCTCCCTTATAGCGATAGTATTACTAAGGATTTAGCTAAAGCGTTCTATATCTATTCCTATAAGAGGTAAGACTAGTATACTAGTTTTAGTATTACGAGAAGTATCTATAGACTTAGGCCTTATAGGTAGCGTTATAAGATTAGATAGTTCCTAGAAGAGTATTATCCTATAGGGTGCTCGAGAAGCTAGATTTAGGTTATCCTTAGTATCCTCTATTATTCCTTCTAACTTCGTCCGGTTCTTATAACCTTTCTCGCTTACCTCTATAGGAGTAGTCTCTTTATTCCGCGTCGTCCTATAGTATAAGGTATAAGTTGCTACTAGGCCTACTAAGAGAATAATACTTTTAGATATCTACTAAACTAATACCTAACTTACGAGGAGTATAATAAATTCTTATTATTTATATCCGAGCGTCTATCTAATCTTATCTCGTTAAAACAAGGCATTGACTTTATAAGCTTATTCTAATCTATTTATAAGGCGAGCTCTAGGGTCTATAGGATTCTATAGTAAGTAACTTCGTAGCTTATCGTAAGGCTATATAGTCGGGAGAACCCGCCTTTTCCCTATATTTACTATATTCTCGAAGCCTTCCTTTATATCTTCGAGGTTAAGCGGGGCGTAATTTCCTAGTGCTTAGTTCGCATGGATAGTAGCTTCTATATACCTTGCCCGGTAATAGGGCTATCGTGAAAAAGGCCTTATTATAAAGTCTTCGTCCTTATTTTCCTTAGAAGAGTTCTTATAGTAGCTAAAAGGTACCCTTACTAAGTTTGATAAGTTGTTCACGCCCTAGAGACTAGTTTTATTAAGGACGAACGAATATATAAGAAGCCGAGAGCAATGACCTTATACTAAGACAATAAATAAGGCCCTGCCCAAGTAAATTTAGCTATAACTATAGCTCAAAGAGTATCGTAATAGTATAAAGGCAACCGTAGGTAATCATATCGTGCAAGTTAGTAAGATAAAGTAGCGAAATAGCTACTATCTTAAAAAGGTAGGAGGAAATAAATATCCTTAATTATTAAGCTATAAAGAGCTTATGAATAAAGTAACGCGCATGAGTGACCATCTGATCTTAAGGATCTAGACGTTCCCTTTATATCTCATCAATGTCAGGCCCATTGTTAATCCTCTACTTCTTCGATTTTCTGATTTCCCTATCAGGGGTCTGCACCCATACCCCGACAAAGTAAGAGGAAGTATAACGCTAGATAATATTAACTAGTTAATAATAGAACTAGTATAAGCTTCGTAGATACTTATAGCCCTATGAGCTAGAGTAGCTCTATAGGTAAACGATACCTTATTAAAAAACTATTAGGATAGGCGGTAAGAGGACTACTACCTATACCTAATAATAGGATCCTTATAAGTATAGAAATAACGAATTATATATACTTACTTATACCTATAAAAATAGAAGGATATATAATCTAGGTAATACTCGATAGTAGAGTATAAGGAAACTATATCTCGCTAAATCTTATTAATAGATTATAATTACCTTAGATAAATAAAGATAAGCCCTACTAACTTAGAACCGTAGAAAGAGAGTTAGTTAACTATAGCTATAGGATAGTTAATATAGAGATTACGCCCCTCCTAACTATTATTAGTAGTAAATATTACTACTTAAAGCTTAATATTATAGATATCTCGATATATAATATTATACTAGGGATACCCTAATTACGAGCGAGTAATCCCTAAGTTAACTAGATAATAGGCTAACTCTAATAGGATATACTAAGAAGCGAATTAATTAATAAGAAGTAGTATATAAATATACTCTTATATAATATAATATAATAAAAGGCACTTAGGGTTTATATAATAACTAAGGAGCCTAAGCTAGTATAAGATGAATATATTCCTAATAAATACTACTAGTATAGTAAACTATTTAATAACGAGCTAGAAATAGGCCTTCTAGAATATAATAGGTAGGACTATAAGATCCCCCTAAAGGAAGGAAAAGAACCTAAGTTCTATAAGATCTACTTACTTAATAAAGAAAAAATAGAAGCCCTTAAAGAATATCTTAATAATAACTTAAGGAAAGGATATATTCGACTATTAATATCTCTAATAGGATATCCTATCCTACTAATACTAAAGAAACTATCGAAATATAAATAAACGAAGAAGAAAAAGTATAGGGTATATATCGACTACTAATAACTTAACGAAATAACTACTAAGAACTACTACCCGCTACCTCTTATTATCGAACTATAAGATCGACTTTATAGAGCCTAATTCTTTATTACCTTAGACCTAAAAGGAGCCTATAACCTTATTAGAATAAAGGAAAGGGAAGAATAGAAAACTATATTCTAAACTAAACGAGGACTATTTAAATATATAATTATACCTTTTAGCTTAACTAATATACTAATAAGTTTCTAGACTATAATTAACTATATACTATAAGAATATTTAGATATATTTATTATAGTATACCTAGATAATATCCTTATCTACTTAGAGATATTATAAAAGTATAAAGAATATATCTATTAGGTCTTATAAAAACTTAAGACTATAAAACTCCTTATAGAATTAGATAAATATAAATTCTATAAATAAAAAGTTAAGTTCCTTAGATATAAGATAACCCTAGGATTTATTAAGATAGACCTAGATAAAATCGCTATAGTTAAGGACTAGCCTTTACTAATAAACTTAAAGGAAGTATATAGATTCCTCGGCTTTACTAACTTCTATCGGAAGTATATTAAAAGCTATAAAAGAATCGCTATATTAATAACTAACCTAATAAAGAAAGATAAATCTTTTGCCTAAGAAGGAAAAGAATAAAATTCTTTTTAAATAATTAAAGATAAGATCTTTAAAGAACTAATATACGTAATACCGAATCTAACGAAACTATTTAAAGTCGAAACTAATACCTTAGATTAGGTACTCGGCGGCTAACTTAGCTAGAGAGATATAGAGGGACGACTCTATCTAGTTACCTTCTACTTAAAGAAACTTTATAGACTAGAGCTTAACTACCCGATATACGATAAAGAGCTTATAGTAATTATCGAAGTATTTAAAGAATAGAAATACTATCCTAGTAATATAGAAATAATAATTAAAGTCTATATAGACTATAAGAACCTTACTAGTTTTATAATAACGAAAGATCTAAATAAAAGATAGATCTACTAGTATGAATTTTTATCGGAGTTTAACTTCTAGATTATCTATCGCAAGGGAAGCGAAAATAGGCAAGCTAACGCGCTTAGCCGACGAGAAGATCTAAAATCTCTAACTAAGGTATAGCGTACCGTACTATTATAGGCTAATATAGATAGTATACTTAGACTAAGTAGTTAATAGATTATTACGACTTAGAAGGTCGAGCCTAACTAAGAGTAGAATAAGCGTATTATATTAGCTTATAAGAAAGATAACTTCCTTAAAGATTAGGAAACGAACCTAGCCTTATCTAAAGAATAAGATATATTCTTATTTAATAACCGATATTATATTCCTAAAGGACTATAAGAAGAACTCGTTTAAGAAAACTATAAATATCTATTATATAGATACTAAGGAGTCTATAAGACCCTTACTAGATTAAGAAGAACCTAGGACTTTCTAGGATTACGGAAGGTTACCTAAGAGGTAGTCTAGAATTACGATATATATAATAAAGCTAAAAGTAACCGATATACGCCTTATAGAAAGCTATAACTAATACCTCTACTAGGAAAAGCATAGGATATAGTAGTATTAGACTTTATCGTTAAACTACCCCTATCTAAAGAACTAATAATAGATATTATATATAATAGTATCCTAGTTATTATAGAAAAACTCACTAAATATAGATACTTTATACTATATAAAGAATTAAGTATAACGCAAGAACTAGTATATATATTCATCCGAGTTATAGCAAGCTAGCACGGGCTACCTAAATAACTTATATTAGATCGAGATAAGCTATTTACGTCTAAATTCTAGAAAAGCTTAATATAATAGCTTAGAGTTAAATACTCGCTATTTATAGTATTTTATCTATAAACGGATAGATAAATAGAACGACTTAACTAGATACTAGAATAGTATCTAAGATACTACGTTAACTATGAATAAGATAACTAGGTAAAGTTATTACTAATAGCCTAATAGGTATATAATAGTTCGGATAACGAAGCAATTAGTATATCGCTATTTAAAGCTAACTATAGCTATAAGCTAGAATTAATAGTATAATAAGTATAAGATAATATACCTATAGTAATAAAATTAGCTTAAAATCTCAAGAAAATACATACTTACTTATAGTAAGAATAGATCTTCCTCTAAAATAGGATAAAGTATTACGCCGATAATAAGAGATTAGAAAGACTAACTCTAAAGGAGGGGGATAAAGTATATCTTCTCTAACGAAATATTAAAATAAAACGACTAAGTAATAAACTTAACTAGAAAAAGATTAGACTATTTAAAATTATAAAGAAAGTTTTATTAATAAGCTATATACTAGTATTATCTTAAACGATAAGGATATACTTAATATTTTATATCTTATTATTAGAACTAGTATTACCGAACGCTAAACTAGAAATATAGATCGAAGTTAAAACGAGAATAAATATAAAGTCGAAAAGATCCTAGACGATAGAAATAGTTAGTAGGGAAAGGAATACCTAATTAAATAGAAAAGATACGAATATTCGGAAAATATATAGGAACTTATAACCTATTTAAACTACTATTAACTAATAATCTACCGGTACTACTAGGAGTAGTAACTAGGAACGAGTCTAGCTTATCCTACGGAAATAACGAATCTAGAAAGGCCACTTCGCTAGAACCCGACTTATCTAGGGCGTCTAAAGTAGAAATTTCCTAACGTAATATATAGGATTATATCTTAGTATACCGATTAAAGTCCGAAGTAATATCGATCTCCTCTTACTAAGCTTTCGCAAGGGCTATATAGGTAGCCGCGGTAGCCGTAGTAAGACGACCTACTTCCTAATACTTAGATTACGCGTTAGTATATAGACGTCGTTTCTATACCTCGATTAAATCGAACTCCGTAGTCGAGAAATTCCTATCGTAGCGCGATATATTCTTCTTTATATAAGATAAGTATTTTAAATACCCCTTTAATATAAAATAAAGAGAGCTACTCTTTTAGTAAGGAGTATAGCGACCTATATCGAATAATTAGAGGCTAATGGTTTTAATTCGGGCTACTATATCCTTGCGATATTATATAGACGAACGAGGCGGTTTAGAAATATAAGAACTAGATATAGTTAGCTACGACTAATAAACGGAAATATACCCCGCGGGATACGCTTACTATTTAAAGGACCTTAAGGATAAAGATAAAGGAAGGAGGGGAATAATATTATAAACTAATAAACGAAGGCCTACTTAAGGGCCGTATATAAGGATAACGCTTAGCCGTAGCCGGTCTAATACGTAATATATACAAGGTACTTAGTCTACGGGAGCACTAGGGTATAGGGTAGGGTAAGCAAGGGAATCCTTAATCACCTAGATCACTATGCTCACCTAGATCACTACTAAGCAAGGTAAACTAGCTAAGTAATACTAATTAAGGAAGAGCTAGATAGATATATATACTACGGTCACTACCTAGATAGTTAGCTGGATCTTTAGTGATTAATCTAAGCATTTATCTTTAAATAAGAAGTATAAACCTTCTTAAGGACCTTTAATAAGACATACTATTTACGAAGCCTAACTTACTTCCTAAGTAGCAGCAAACTTTAGGACACTTTGGAAGCGTCTGTTACAGCGGGGTATAACCTACCGAGTTATATATATCTATTATATAATATATCCCTACGCCTAGACTAGGTATAGGGGGCTACCTTTTATCTTCTTATATATCTTTTATTACTATACTAAACGCTTATTAGTAAATACCCTAAGGCTAGCTCTTTATACCTTTAGACCTTACTTTTTAAGAGTATATTAAATACTTATACTATATATAAGTAAAGCTTAGACTACTATAAGGTATATTACTCGCTTATATTATAGCTAAGGGCCTTATATCGCTACTATAAGCCTATTAATTATAAGGTATTAATATTCTATTTATATTATCTTATACTTACTATATATTAGCTACTTTAGTTTCTCATTAACTATAATCCCCCTAATATTCGCTAGCTCTTAATAGGCTTAATTATAATATCTCTTAGGTATAGGCTCTCTTATACTTCTTCTCTACCTTTATATATATAGAGAAGCCTATATTTTATAGGGCTAAAGCTTAGCCTTATCTTTACTACCTATTTAAGGTATTAGTTATATACTCTTTAGAGTTTAATATAAGTCTAGTATTATAGCTCCTATTACTATAAGGTATATATTATCTATAAATCCTATAGCCTTTACTCTTAGTATCTAAATCTCCCTATAGAAAGGGGTAGTATATATAATAAATAAGATTAAGGAGAGAAGTAACCCTTAGGGTACTCTATCCTTAATATAAAAGTCTTATAAGTTTACCTTATTAAAGGCTAATATTACTATTCTCTTACTTAAGAATAATCTTATTTACCTTACTACCTATCTTAGATATCTAAGGTCTTATATTATATTAAGTAGTCTTATATAGTTTATTATATTAAAGGTATTATTAATATCTAATAATAGGATTAAGGCTACTCCCTTTATATCTTATATTATTTATACTTAGCTTATAATCCTATATAGTATTATTTCTATTAATCGTTTATAGTAATTCTTTATTTACTCCTTTATAAAGACCTTACTTTTCTCTATTACCTTAGCGATCCTCTTTACTATAGCCTTTTCTAGAATCTTTCTTATTATATATAATAATATAATTAGTTATTAGGCCCCTACCTATATAGGGTTTAGTTTCCCTTTTAGGATTACTACTATAAGAGCCTTATAATACTCTTTTAGAAAGTATTCTAGCCTTTAACTTATTTTTATTATTATTATTATATATATTATTAGTTCTTTATTATATAATACTAAGAACTTATTTAAGATCCCTATTAGGCCTAGAGCTATTTACTTAGAGTTTACCTTAAGGATTATTATAATTTTATTAAGCTCTATACTTTAGCTTAGCTTAAGGTTTACTTAGTTAAAGCTACTCTTATAAAATATCCTCTCTATAATATTACTAAGGTCTAGATATACCTATAAGAAAAACTTCCTTATAAGTATCTTTACTTTTTTAATATATATATATACTAAGGCCTTACCTTCCCCTTATAGCCTAGGTAAATTTATAGGCTACCTTAGCTTCTAGCTCTTTATCTTTACTTACTTTACTATTACTTAGACCCCTTTCTTTAAGTCTAAGGTAATATAGAGTATATTTTTAAAGGCCTATTACTTAGCTCTCTTTATAGCCTTATCTTACTCTTTCTTTACCTCTCTAAAGGCTTTATAATCCCCTTTACTATAGGTTCTTTTATATTATTATTCCATTACTTATAGGTCTTTTACTACCTTATATATAGTAATATCCTATTAGTTATTCCTTAGTACCTTTCCTTTATAAAAGGGTATTATTTCCTTATCGATCTCTTAGAGTCTTCTAACTAGCTCTTAAAGGTAGTTATTTACTTGATCTATAATACTTAGGCTTCTTAGCTATAGTAAGAAAGCTAGTTCCCTCGCTACCTTCTTTAGGTCTATAAGCTTCTAGTTTCTTCTTTACCTCTTTACCCTTACTAGTTCTTCTCTTAGTTTATAGGTAAGAGGTATATAATCTAATCTTACTAGTAGCTAATACTTAAGAATATACTAGATTTTATTATTTAAACTTACTATTACTTATATTAGGTCTATTACTAACCTCGCCTCTCCCCTTTACTAGGTTAATATACTCTTTACTATAATATAATTAAGGTCTTACTTCCCTACTAGCTCTAATATAGTCTTTACCTCTAGTTCTTAGTATTATATTATACCTTAATATATATAATATAAGTTAAAGTCTCTTATAAGAATTATTAGATATTTTAGCTTTTTCTTAACTAAGTATAATAATAGCGAGTTCTATTTAGTACTATCTCTTAGTAATATCTCTAAGTATACTATAATAAAGGTAATTAGTCCTATTAATATTTATATAATTACTTTATATTAATCTTATTCTATTATATAATCTATTATTATAATATTACTTTTAACTAGTAATATCACCCTTTATTTCTTATCTAGGTCTTATAGTTAGATTACTATATACCTAGAGCTATATAATACTAAGATTCTTATAGAAGTAAAGTATAGTTCTTAGATTACTATAATATTATATTCCCTCCTTATTACTAAGAGTAATATAAAGATCTTATCTTCCTTATATATATTCTATTAGAGAGATTTAATTATTCCTTAGGTTTATTATCCTTATATTTTCGCCTTCGATTTTACCCTTACCTCTACTTCGCCCTTACTAACTACTTAGAGAGGTATTATTCTTACTATTCTCTATTAGCTTATTATTCTCTATTACTATTAGTAGGCTTAGTATATTAAGTATTATAAGTATTTTATATATTTCTAGTATTTTAGGGTAAAGAAGTTATAAATCCCCCTTCTATATATATATCCTCTTTTAGATTAATATCTAGTCCTTATTACCTATAGCTTATTCTTATTCCCTTCCTTATTATTATAATAGTATTATTATCCTTATTAAAAAGGTCTATATCTCTTCGAAAGATAATATAGGCCTTACTCTTATATTTATAAGGGGGCGACCTCTTAGTTTTCCTAGCCCGAGGGGTCTCCCTCGCTTAAGTCTCTTTTATTAAGGGTATTTTTGTCCTTCTCTCTTATTAAGGGTTTAGCTCGCCCCTATTATATTTAGAATTATAAACCTATTTAGTCGTACTTAGTAATTCTCTTATACCTCGTAGACTCTTATTTACTTTACTCTATATACTTTATCCTATACTAGGTATATATCGCTATAGTATAGATATTATACTACCTCCTTATCCTCCTTATACCTATATTATACTTAGCTATATCCCTTTAAGCTATATTAACTATATATCATAGACTCGAGCTATTAGCTCGGGTCTATATAGTTATATATATACTATACCCTATAGGGGCGCGGGGTATAACTTACTAAGTTATATATATATATTATAGAATATATCCCTACGCCTAGACTAGGTATAGGGGGCTACTTTTTATCTTCTTATATATCTTTTATTATTATACTAAACGCTTACTAGTAAATACCCTAAGGCTAGCTCTTTATATATAAAAGATATTATTATAAGCCTAGAAATTCCCTATTCCTTAGCTAATATAGTTAACGAGCTATAACTAATTATTAAAACCTAATAATAGGCTATTACTATTATAAAATAAACTAAGTATAAACCCCTTTTTATAGGGTTATTATTTAATAGTAATAAAAGTCTCTTCTCTACCTAGAAGGCTCTTATAATATATAAGCTTTACTTTAACTAGATATTTATTAATAATAACTAAGACTAATAGTCCTTTATCTTCTAGAACTTATTATCTATAGTCTAGGTTAAGGTTATACTATTTTTTAAGTAAGGTATTTATTAAAAGTATTACCTTATATACTTCTTATAATACCTTAACTTTATTTTTATAGACCTTTATTACTAGTAAATCGTTATAATAAAGCTAGAGAAGATCTTATAATAGCCTTCTAAGTCTTTCTTAAACTTCTTAATATAGTTTAAGGAAAACTAGAGCTTATAGATATAAGTAAATAAATAAATAAGATTAAAGTAATATACTTATAAAATACCCTTATATTAGAGCTCTACTATTACTATATAAGATAAGATATCTTACTTAATAACTATAGTATTATAGTCTTCTATATCTAGGCTATTATAATTAATATTAAGTCCTTCTAGATAAAGGATAAAATATAATTTTATTAGCCCCTATTAGTTATTAAGGTATAGGTAGATAGTAATATACTAATAACTAGTATTAATACTAGTAGCTCGAAGTAACCTAAGTAAGTAAAGAATAGGTAAGGGGGCTAAGAGCCTAAGTAAGTAAAGTAAGTAAGCTAAGATATAATTAATACTTAATAAGTAGATAGAAGCTATTTATATTATAGTAAGATAAGGTATTAAGTATAAGACTATTAGCTATTACTAGTATTATATAATACTCTATATTTATTAGTCTAGGCGGCTAGTATATAGTTTAATAGTATATTAGATAATAAAAGTAATTAATAGGGAAAAGAAAGGCCCCTATAGGAAGTCCTATTCTAAAGGCTAAGAGGTATTACTAGTAGATAGATAGTAATATAGTAGATTACTTTAAGGATATTACTTAGACTATAGATATACCTTTATTCCTCCTTTTAGTATTAGTTAATTTAATATAATTTATTAAGATATAAGTAGATAGTATAATAAGCTAGCCTTAGGGCATCTACTAGTAAGCGTTCAGTATAGTAATAAAAGATATATAGGAAGATAAAAGGTAGCCCCCCTATGCCCGGTCCGGGCGCGGGGATATATCGTATAACGTACGTATATAACTTAGTAGGTTATACCCTACGCCCCTATAGGGCGCAGTACGTCTATAACCTTATAGACCCGAGCTAATAGCTCGAGTCTATAATATACCCCCCCGTATATAGGCGGGGCTCTCCCCGCTAATAGTAAGAAAACTTTTTTCTATTGCTTATCCCCGCCTTAGCGTTCCGCGTAACCGTAAATAATAATCTTATTTTCTTTCCTCCTCCTCCTTGCTTCCTTCTTATAACCTTAATTATAATACTCCTCTTTATTATAGTCGCGATTAGTTTCCGCGATATATACCTACCTCTTCCTTATTTATTATATAATATTACCTCTTAGCCGTTATTATTACTATATCTACCGCTAACTCTCCTAGTAGTATTACTATCTCTCCTATAGCCGCTAGTACCCCGTATACGGTCTATATAATTAGAAATTTCGCTATCTAAGGTAATTCTAATAATAAAGATAATATTAGCCCTAACGAGCTAGTATATATATATATACCTTACCTTAACGATCTATATAATAATAATATAGCTACTTACTTACCTAGATATACTATAGTATATTCTACTTATCGAGGGAAGTACTATTAATACTTCTAAGAATAGTATCTATTCGCTACTAACCCTGATCTTTACTACCTTATACGCGATATATAGACTTTATCTACTATAAATAACTCTATTATAGAGCCTACTATTACCTATATTAGCGATAAGGCTAGTTAGTATATTATCCTTATACTTGCTTTTTTAAACTTAATACGCTACCTTCGTATTACTATAGACGCTACCCGCCTTACTCCTAGCCCTATCTAGAGCGCGTTCTCCCCTACCTCGCCTACTACTAACGACTAGTTAGCCTTAATTATTATACTATCTTCTCTCGTATTAACTACTCTTATACGCTATAATAGCTATAACTTTATACTAGGCTACTAGTCTATATAGTAATAGGGCTAGTAAGTAATAGTTAGCCTAAATACCTTTACTTATTACTAGGACGTAGCTACCGCGCGGTTAGAGACCTAGTAGGAGGAGCGATATCGTAAGATACTCGCTATATAGGCTAAAGACTATACTAAAGCCTATACTATATAGGATAAAGACCGCGCCGAGTAGTAATAGGCCTATTTAGTAACTCTCGCTACCTTATACTCGCTCGTAGACTATATTTAGCTAGCTGCTATTACCTCTCCTATAGCCCGCTCTATCCTTACCCCTCGTAGTATACGCGCTAGTCTCGATCTCTAGATTCCTACGCGTAATACCTTTAGCCCCCGCTATAACGCCGATACGCGCTCCCCCCTTAGCCGCCCTTATATAGATACCGAAAATAATAATAATAATAATAACTTTAGCGATAAGGGAATCTAATAGGAGGAGGGATAGTTTAGCTAGAAGGAACTTAGCTCGTAGCTTATCTCTTATATTACCTTTAATAGTATATTTCCCGCCCCTAACTATATAGTCTTTATAGATATCTCGGTAGCTATTACTTAATAGCCTAATTTTATATATATATCTTCTAGTCTATTATATATATATATATCCCCTTACTTACTCTTATAATATATAAGAGCCTCTATATCTTATATATTTTCTAATAGCTCCTAGGTTAGTATAATATATCCCCTCTATTTAATAAGAATATTCTATCTTTTACCTTAGCTATATATATTCTTTACTATAAGGATCTCTTCTACTTTATACTTATTTAATTCTAGGTTATTATTCCCTGGGTATAGTAATAGGTCTAGCTTAATATTAGCTAGTATTTATAATAAGAGCGGGTCGTATATAGCCCGCTTAACTTAGTCTATATAAAATATAGGGTAAATACCCTATAGTATATCTAAGGTAATATTTAAGGGGTTTAGGATACTAACTACCCGGTACCTAGCCTTTAGGTAGCTTAATTTTCGCGAAGGCTAGTTCAAGGCGATATACAATATATCTAGCTATATATTATCGCCTATATAGAATTATTTAGCTAGCCTCCTAGATATATTTATAGAGTCTTATTACTTTTATTATACCTATACTATAATAGCCTAGGCGAGATCTATACCTTCCTTTAGGTATTATACGAATACGACCGCCTATCCCTTAGGGGAAGTAGCTAAGGCCGATTACGCTAGTATACGCTAGATAAGCTCTACGTTGAACCTATATAATAAGCGATTTAGGCTAACGCTAGTAATAGATAAGTCCTTATTATTTAGTATAAGCTAGTAAGTAGGTAAGTACTTAGCCTAGTTAAGCTAGGAGAACGAGACTATAACGCGTAGGGCCGCCTATACTTCCTAGTTTATCTACTCTATCCCTCTATCTATTTACGGGTAGTAGGCTATAGATAGTAGCTGTTTTATTCTAACGTACTTATAGAATATAGCCTAGAATTAGCTAACCTAGTTCGAGCCTCTATCTAAGATAATATATATTAAGAAGCTATAAAACCTCTATTAGCTATACTTAAAATATTCTATATAAGCCTCTATATCTATAGATATTATTACCTCGAGCTATATATACTTAGAAAGCCTATTAATAATTACTATTAGGTATCGTGGGTCCTCCCCGCTAGCTACTAGTAGGTCTATTATAAAATCTACTAAGATTATAGTCTAAAACTAGTCTATAATAAGAAGCGGCTAGAGTAGCCCTTATTATTATTAGCGATTAATATAGCTACTATTATAATAATAGTTCTAGATAAACTATATAATATCTATAGATATACCCTCCTAGTAAAAGTCCCGCTATAGGAGCTTAAATATTATATTCTTACCTAGGTAGCTAGCTATTAGTAAGTTATATACCCGCTAGATTAGGGTTATAGTTAGGGGTTCTTATTTTAGCGCCTAGAGTCGCCCCCTATATTATAGTATGCTATATATAAAGAGTATATAGTCTACTATCTACTCCCTTATAGCCGCCTATAGAGAGAACTTCCTCTAGTTCTTAAGTAATACTTTTATTTTCTCCCTATAAGTTATGTCTTAGCGTAAAGCTTTAGTCTATAAATCCTATATATATAAGTCCTAGAATAATATAGCCTTATTAAAGGTATCTCGCTCGTTACCTAAGTATAACTCGCTTTCCCTATTACTAATATATACCCCTAAGTTTAGTAGGTTAATTAAGATAGGTTCTATAATACGCCCGAAACGGGTAGGCTTATCGCGCTAATCCTAGTCCTATTATAATAGTATATCTAGGCGGGTCGCCTATACGCTAGGCCTATATTATAACTAGTAGTTAAATAGCGCGAGTATCTCGGCCTAGTATACCTACCTCTTAGATATCTCTTTTAAGGAGGTAAAATACTCTAATACCTTAGAGTCTATTAAGACTATAAACGGTATAGTAATACTTTAGAGTTTAGCTAACTATACCTTAAGGTATATAATTATTATAAGTAGTTCTTTATTATAGATTATATAATTCCTCTCTACTAGCTATAGTTTCTAGGAATAGTATACTATAGGCTAGAGGACGCCCGCTTAATCCTTCTATAAGAGGTAACCCCTAATTACTTCCCCCGAGTAGTTAGTCTTAATAATTATCTCTTTCTCTAGGTCTTATTATATAAGGATTAAGTATAAAGTAAAAGTAGCCTTTAATATATCGAAAGCCACCTAGTATTAGTCTATTTAATTAAATAATATATTCTTATTAGTAAATACTATAAAGAGAGCTACTATATAAGAGAATCGTTAGATAAAGTTATAATAGAAGTTTATAAACCTAAGGAAGCTATATATACCCTTAATATATATTAGGGCCTCTTAGCTAATAATCGCCTTAATCTTAGCTAGGTTAGGTTAAATCTCTTTCCTAATATAGATAATAAATCCTAGGTACTTTACCTCCTTTATAATAAAGTTATATTTATCTAGGTCTAAGTATAGGCCTACCTCCTATAGTTTTACTAGGATAGTATATACTCTTTTCTAGTAATCTACCTATAAGCTATTAGAGTAAATTAAGATATTATCTAAGTAAGCTATAATAAAGTTATTAAGTATATTCCTAAGAGCGTTATTAATATAATACTAGAATATAGCTAGTATATTAGCTAAACTAAATAAGTATATAAGGTATTTAAAGAGACCGAAATAAATATAAAAAGCTATAAGGTACTTATCCCCTTTTATAATATATAGCTTATCTTAGAATACCTTATTAACCTTAATAAAGTCCTCTTAAATATTAAATTATCTAGCTATATAATCTTAATAGTAAAGTTAAGGTTTTACTAGAAGGCTATTAAGATAGTAGGGTACCTATATAGAATAAATAGCTAAAGCCTAGTAGATTTAAAGGTTAAGAAGATCTTTAAATAAGAACTCTATTAAAATACTATAAAGGTATAATCTTTTCTTAGTATTATTAGGTATTATAAGATCTAGATTAGATAGTTTATATAACTTATATAATTACTTACCTTCTTATTAAGAAAGGATATTAAATAGACCTAGGATAAAGAATAATAAATATCTATAGATATTTTAAAGAAAGTAATAATAGAATTACTTATTCTAATCTACCTTTACTTAGGTAAGGGATATAAGAAGGTAATCCTAATATATAATATAAGCCTTAAGGGCTAGGGTATAGTATTAATATAGGTTATTAATAGAAAACGCTACTCTATATAATTTAAAAGTAGCTACTAGACTAAAGCTAAGACGAATTATAATATAATAAAAAGAGAGTATAGAGTAGTTCTATATACTCTTTAGAGGCTAAGAAGCTATATTTATAGAGTTTATCTTACCCTTAAAACTAATATAAGAATCCTAGTAAATTAGCTAAAAGGGGTAATAAATAATATCCTAGGGGCTTATATTTCTCGATAGGTTAGTTATATTTTTCTCTTTAATTTTATAATATAATATATTGTTAATATAAAGAATAGGATAGTAAATAGGCTATCCTATATACCTAAGGTCCCTTTAAATAAAATAGATAAAGTAATTAGAGGAGATATTAAGGCGTTTATAAACTTCTACCTTAATATAGTTATTAATACTAAGCTTAGTAAGAACTATTTAATAAAGTCTTACTAGATTACTAAATATCTCTAAATACTATAAAGACTATCTAATCTTAATATTAAGTAATATAAGATACTATATAAAAAATATAGAAAGTACTTTATAGAGAAATAAAAGTTATAGGCGCGGCCTATATAAGAAATAAAAGGTCTAACTCTAGTTATTAATAACTTAATAGAATAAATAGGGCTTATATATAAGTTCTACTTATAGCTAGGGTATAAAGGTTAAGAAATTACTTACTAGTTCTTAAGGGATAAGTACTTATAATAATCTTTATAGAATAATATTTTTATTATTATTATTATATATAAGTAATACTAGAAGTTTACCCCTTAAAGGCTAAGAGAACTTATAGTATTAACTATTCCTAGCTACCTTATAAGTAAAGTATACTTCGATTATTAATATATTCTATTAGATAGTAAATAGCTTTATCTCTTAGAGGTAAGATATAATCTTATAAGATAGGTTAAAGTTAAGCTATTACTAAAGCTATTAATAAGGGCTATAATTAAATTTATACTATTAATCGTTTATTAATATAGTATAATAATATAGGCTATTATTAATAAAGGACTAGAGATAAAGTCTAACTTCTAAATAATCTTAGAAGGCTTAAGAATAAAGATAATCTAGATATCTATATATAACCTAAAGGCTAATATATAGGTTAAAGTTAGGTATTAGATCTTAGTCTCCTTACTAGCTAAGATAATAATAATATAGGTAAAGAAAAAGAGATAGCTTTATCTCCTTAACTAGGCTATTCTTACTAACTATACTACTATATAGTACTTATATAGGATATTACTATTCTACTTAATATATAGGTTAGAGCTAACTTTACCTTTAGAGGTTAAGAATCCTACTTAGCGCTTAATTAACTAGGATAATATTATAACCTTAATAGACCTCTTCGATACCTAGGTTAAGATACTAGTATATAAAGCTAAGGATATTAAGAAAGTATAAGAAAAGGTAATAATATTTTATTAATAACTTACTAAAAGAACTAATAAATAGAATAAGTATACCCTTTAGAAGGAAAAGGACTTATTAAATTAAGGTAACCTTATCTTAATATATAATATATAGAGATTAAATAATCTCTTAAGAACTATTAAATTATAGATATAATAGAATAGTCCTTTTCGTATTCTCTTACGAGTACCTTATATAGGCGCTTATAGGCTCTAAACGCTAGATAGTATTTACCTCGATAAAACTATTATAAGGGAATACCTTAAGAAGTTTATTAAAGGACCTAATAAATAGTAGTCTTTAGATATAGATAATTAGTTACTATAAGATAAGCTAGTAATATTAATATAAAATACTAAGAATAATAATATTATTAATAAAGTATTATTAAGCCTATCTTAGTAAAGCTCTAATAAGATAATACTTAGAAGCTTAATAAGATTAGATACTCTTATAGAGTATACTTCTTTTAATAGTAAAGATAGTAAAGTAAATAAGTTAAATCTAGCTAAGGAGATATAAAGAGGAGAATACTAACTCGCTCTTTTAAATAAAGGCCTAGGATTATAGTTCGAAGTTTAGATACTATTATTAATATAAGAAGAAAGGGATAAATATATAGCTATTGACTTTTAATAGTCTCCCTATACCTCGAATCTACCTAAATACTAAATATTAAATATATTAGGCGAGGTACTTAACTTATATAGGGCTAACTTTATAGGCTTATATAAGGGCTATACTAGCTAGGTTTTCTTTCGACCCGCTAGGGCTTCTAGGTCTATAGCTAGGGAGGAGTTAGCTAGTAATAGTATTAAGAATATATTATTAAAAGTAGCCTAACCTACTTATTTCTATATTTAAGATATATAAATATATTATTATATCTTTTATATTCTCCCTAACTAATATAAATATTATATTTACTTTATTATATAACTTAATAATATAGGCTATAGCCTTAGGGAATAGTATCTTAGCCCTAACCTATATAATCTCTTACCTTATTAATATAGAAATAGACTCTAAAGATCTTAAATAATAAATAGCTATTAATATTAAAAATAAGATTATAAATTATATAATATAAAGATAGGTTAAACCTCTATAAGATTATTTAAAGCTATATAAGGAAAATACTTAAGGAGGTTACTTATTCTTTAAGAATAGAATTATTACCTAAAGGTAAAAAATAAGATATTAAATTTCTATTTAACTACTATTAGTACTATAAACCTATCTTATACTTAGAAATACCTCTACCTCGTAAGAAGAGGTACTTATTACTAAGTAAATTACTATAAGAGCTTATTAAAATTAACCTTTAGCCTATAAGCTTTAGCTATATATTCTAAGATTTATTAATAGTCTAGTATATTCTATAGATCCTAGAGCTTCTCTTATTAACTATTTTACTAGACTAAATTAGCCTACTAGGCTAAGTCTTAGTTAAAAAAGGTATTAAAGGGGTATAGATAATAATAAAGAATATATAGAGTATTTATAGGGTTTATAAATTTAAGAATAATAATAATATCTATCTAATCTAACTTATACCTAGCGAAACTATATATTTAATAATAAGTATTATTATTTAAAGAACTAATATACCTATAAAAGTACTATTACTTATAAGTATTAGCTTAGGTAGAATACTAAATATAATTAATATAAGAACCCTATAAGAATCCCTTTATTAAAATATATTTATAAAATAAGAATATATAATATTTATATATAGCTATTATAGATATAGTCTATATTATAATATAACCTCTATAAAGGGTATTATCTTATTAGCTAAAAGTAATAATAAATAATATAATAATATACTCTTTATACTTAATAAGCTATTTAAAGAAATACCCTTTTAAGTAAGTAATATCTATAAGGATATAAATAAGGTAAGCTTTTAAACTAAACGATATAGAATTATAAAGGCTTTAATATCTAAACTACTTAAGGAAATATTAAAAAAGGCTAAGCTTCCTAGCTTCTTAGTAAACCTTTAAAGAAGTATATAAAGGCTATTTAGTTTAGAATACTATCTCTATAAGAACTAGGAGTCTAAGATAGCTAATATTACCTTTATTAAATACTTAAGTTTTAAGATAATAATAAACCTATTAAAGCTTAGTGAATAAGAGGAAACTATAAGATTATTTAATACCTCTTACCTAATAATAATTCTTATTAACTAAAAAAGAGTTAAGAGTATAGTCTTATTAAGTTATAAACTAGGTAATAAATATATACTTAGAAGGGACCTTTATAGCTATAATCTCTTAAATATTAAGGAGTTTATTATATATTCTCTTTATTAGTAAGTTATAATTAGGTATTATTATTATAGATTAAAAAGAAATAAGAAGACTTAATAGAAAATAAAGATATAGCTAGTAAAAGAAGGCTATAATAATATAGCTATAAAGCTATATAGAGTTTATATAAGGAAGAAGAAGATAATAAAGCTTCTAAGTATTATAATAGGCTTTATAGTCTTATAATAAAGAAAGAAAGAATAGATAGGGGTAAAAGATAATAAGAAAAGTAGATAAATTACTTATAGACCTCTATAAGGTCTAACTTACTTTTATAATACTAAGGAAGTACTAGCTAATAATACCTCTTTAAGCTAGTATAGATAAGATTAAAGATAATAAGATAGTATATATATATAGAGAAGTTATAAGGTTTATTATTATCCTAACTAGCTAAAGTTAGAGAACCTAGCTTAAAGATACTTATAAGTTCTTAGTAAAACTAGCCTTAAAAGAATAAATAAGAAACTTTAGGGGGATAGCTATAATAAGAATCCTTACCTATAGTATTAAAAATATTATAGCTATACCTAACGATACCTTAGTTATTAATCTTAGTAAAAAGAATCTCTTAACTAATCACGATAAAAATACTTAAAGAAATATAGAGGAGGCCTTCTAGAAATATCTAGCTAAAGATTAAAAGGTTAATAGGTCTTTAGGATTATTTAATAGACCCTTTTATATAAGATAGTTTAATTAATACCTTCTAGCTAGGCTTATTAACTACTTAGAATAAGGAACCTTAGGGAATTACTAAGGAAGCTTTATCTAAGATAAGAAGACTAAGTACCTTTTAATCTCTAATAATTAGGTTAAAGGCTATAGTAAGAGACTTAAGGTATTTATTAGGTTATAGAAGTAAATCCTCTATTATAATAACTACCCTTATAACTTTATATATACCCTTATACTAGGCCTTAAATAAGAAGGACTATAAGAATATAGTTATATAATATTAATAAACCTTTAGTATTAACTATATAATATAATTAGGCTATTTTTAAAAGATATTAATAAGAAGGTTAAGGAGGTTAATATTAAGTCTAACTATTACCTTTTATTATAAACCCTCTCTCTTAAATAAGAAAGATAATATTATAAAGACTAGGCCTTTATTATCTTAATAATAAAGCTAATAACTATAAAATATTATAAAAGTATTTACTTAGGTTCTTATATAATATTATAATAATAGAACTAGGAATATATAGTAAAAGTAAGTTCGCTCTTAGAATAGAAAATAAAAGACTATTATAGAACTTTAGCCTTACTCTAAGAGAGCTTTAATACCTATATTTCTTAGTCTAGTAAAATAAGTCTTTCTTAATTATTAAAGGTATCTATAGACTTAATAGACTAGAAGCTCTTTAATTATATATCTTTTATTATAAAATTTAGCTATAAAGGGGTATTAAAGTTATTATTAATTTATATTACCTTACCCCCTTAGTCTAAGTAATTAAAGTAAATAAGAATTAGGCTTTATTACTCCTTAATAATATTATATTTAAATATAAAGATTAATATATTAAATACTTACTTAAAAGGAGTAAATAATATAAGTCTATAGGGATTATTTAATCTTAGGTTATTAATTAATCTTAAAATAATTATAGCCTATTAAAGACTACCTTTAAGACTAGCCTTATTACTTACCTTTACTAGATAATCCTTATAAAACTCTTATACTATAACCTTATTAGGACTATTAATACCCCCTAGATCTTAACTTATACCTATCTAGTTATAACTTAAACTATAGATAAGAGCCTTATAAATATATATACCTATTATATATAAATTATAAAATATTTAAAGTCTATCTCAAGGCTATTCTTAGTAATCTATACTTTCTTACTCGCTTTAATAGAGTATACCTTAAAGCCTAATATTATTATTTAGTTAAGCGCCAATATAGTCTACTCTAGGGTTAAGTAGAGCTATAGCTAGTATAGAAATAAGCCCTATATATTAATAATCTTAGATATTTATTTATTTATTTATTTATTTATTTATTTATTTAGTATTATCCCTATCTAAAAGCCTAAAAGACTATATAGAACTATCCCTATTGCTTCTACTACGAGGGGGAAAAACCAGCGAGGCTAGGCCTTCGCCCTGCCTCGCCGATAAAAAAACCCTCGCTAAGATCTCTCTATATATTGTTTATATCTTTATTACTTACGTATTAATATATACGCGGATTAGCCTCGTAGAATACTCTTACCCCGTATTGCCTATACTAGTCGTACCGGCGCTAGCTATTCGCCGTTCGCGGCGGATTATTATAGTACGTTATCGTATTACCTTCTCTCCGCCTCGCTAATACGCCGCTACTACGGTATAGCCTTACCTCCTTCTACCTTACCGCTCGTATATAATTAAACGTTCTTATTTCGTCGCTATAATTATATCTATCGTATCCTACTTAGCCTCGTATTCTCCTAGTTGCCTATATATCCTTAGCCTCGCTCTATAGTATATATATAGTATATAGTATATATATAAGGTATATACTCTTAGTACGCCTATTATTATTTACCTAGTTACTATATCGTTATATTACTAAATAGCTATTTAGTAATTAGGTTAATAACTAACTCGCTATACCTATTGCTATCGCCCTATACGTCTTCTTCCTCTTTGCTTCCTACGCTATCTCCTAGTAACTTATCTCCTCCTTATAAGTTACCTACTCTTTTCCTATACTCTTAGCTCTTATTATTACCTTCCCGCCTTACCTTACCTATACTCTATTCTTAACTACCTCGCTATTTAATCGTCTATAAATCTATCCCTAGCTTCGTAATACCTTATATATATCCCCGCGCTATTATCTCTTAGTCCTTCGCTTACTCTTTATAGCTTATAAGTATATTATTAAGAAGAAGGCGGTAATTCTTACCTCTACTCTTTATAGTAACGTTATTAATAATACGTATACCTAGCCGAGTATTACTAGCGATTCTATAGAGTATAGCCTCGAGGACCTTAACTAGTCTCCTAGCTAGAAGACTAGCCTCGCTAAGTATAAGAGCGTCGCTAATAAGGAGGAGGAGGAGGAAGAAGAGGAAGAGACTAGCGATAATAACTTCCTCCCCTTAGAGACCTTATCTCCCCTTACGATAGTAGTCCCTACCTACGCCTCGTAGGCTACGATACCTTGCTTCTCTATCGCTAAGATAGCTTGCTTTTAATAGTATTAGGCTTCTCTTAGTTATACTAGCGTAGGAGCTAAGAGCTTTATACTTCTTAAAATTACTATAGATAACCTCGCTATATCTCCTCCTAGCTTTACTACTCCCTTTATCTACTAACTTATATAGTAATTATCTATACTTATACTATACCTATATTATACTTAGTAATAAGGTCTCTATAGGTACTTTACTCTTAGGGCTCTATCTCTATAGTTCTAAGAAGAGTAAGTTTACTTACCCTTTACCTTAGCCTTACTAATACTTTTAGATTCTATTGCTCTTAAGTATTTATACTATCGCTCTATTAGCTATATCTATAAGCGCCCCTAGGGCGTAGAGGCTAAGGCAAAGGGTATAAACGTCGTTCGCGTCTAGCGCGCTCTCGAGACTATATAGCTTATTATAAATAAGGGTAATATTAATTATATAAGTACCTATACCTTATAGTATAGTTCTTATTAATATCCTCTTAGTATTCTAGTATATTAACTATAGTTATAAACTCCTTTATCTCCCTTAGTATTAGCGATATTAAGGCTACGAAGGATACTATTAAAGCTAAGGCGTTTATAAGTATATTATCTCCTATAAAGTTTAAAGTCCCTAGCTTGGCCGCTAGTACCCCGACTCGCCCTTATAGCTCTCGCGCTACTCGCTCCTTTATTATTAACCTCGAGCCTATCGCCGCCTCTCCTTATACTCTCGTTACTTTAGCTACTATTATTATCCCTACCTCGCTCGGCTTGCTCGGCGCTACCCCTAAGGAGATCCTCCTCTTTTAATAGCTTATATTATATATTACTTATATCGAGTAATACTATAGTAATATAGTAGTATATCTCTATTGTATAGAGCTATAGTAGGATCGCGTATATAACATTATAGTATATCTCGGTTCGCTTATATATTATTATTTTATTAGCTATTTATATAATAGCTCTATTCCCTTAGTTATTAGCGATATCTTTATAATACTACTTAAGGCTTTAGAGGTAAAGCTATATAATTATAGTACTTAATCTTTTAGCTATTACCTTACTAGTATATTACTATTTTCTTACTTTAATTTTTAATTTCCTTTACTATCTAGTTTACCTTACCTAGTTTAGGCCTTTATAATTCTACTTAAGCTTTACTTATATCTTACCTATAAATAAAATCTATTGCTTATAAATATTACTTTAGTCTCCCTCGTTCTATAAACTATTGTATAAATTTTACTATTAGTCTTAGGTTACTATAGAGCTCTATAAAGTTAATTAGGCTATTTCGTATTATTGCTAGCGCCTTACGACTCTCCTTTTCCTTCGCGTAGAAGACTATAATATATCTTAGGGTCTCGCGCCCTCCTCTATACTTATATTACTATATTATATCTAGTACTCTATATACTATAAGGTATATATATAATCTAATATACCTAGTTTATATTTATATTAGTAGGGATAATTAGGCTTTTATAAGGTTCTTATAAAGCTTTAGGTTATAGTATATCGGTTCTATATTTACTATATACTTCTCTCTCTCTCTAGCTACCTATACCTCTAAGGCTACTTACGCTCTTATCTACTTATCTCGCTACGCTATAAAGAGCTTTTCTTTTAACGTATCCTTATATTAGCTACTAAGCCGCGAGGTCTAATACTCCTCTAGGTATAGCGTTATAGTAAATAGGGTCTAGGTAGTTAAGTATTTATAGATATACTATTAGCTTACCTATATTTCTACTTATAGTTCTTCGCCTAGTCTCGCGAGAAACTTACTTACTCTCTTATTAAGGTATAGGTCGAGGGGTAGGATATATATCTCTATTTCTAGGCTATAAGTTAGTATCGACTTATATACCCTAGTAACTTTTAAGAGCGCCTATCTCTAGGTTTTCCTAAACTTAACTACGATTCCCTTTAGACCTCGCTCCCTAGGGGTATACTAAATACCTACGCTATATATTAGTAATGCCTAGACTATTACTAGGTATATTACTCGCTTATATTATATTTAAAGGCCCTATATCGCTACTATTAGCCTATTAACTACTAGGTATTAGTATTCTATCTATACTATCTTATACTCGCTATATACGAGCTACTTTAGTTTCCTATTAACCATTACTCTTAATATTCGCTAGCTCTTAGTAGGCTTAATTATAATATCTCTAAGGTATAGGCCCCCTTATACTTCCTCTTTACCTTTATATATATAGAGAAGCCTATACTTTATAGGGCTAAAACTTAGCCTTATCTTCGCTACCTATTTAAGGTATTAGTTATATACTCTCTAGAGTTTAATATATATCTCTAGTATCGTAGCTCTTATTATTACGAGGTATATATCGTCTACGAACCCTATAGCCTCGACTCCTAGTATCTTAATCTCTTTATAAAAGAGAGTAGTATATATAATAAATAGGATTAGGGAGAGAGGTAACCCTTAGGGTACTCTATCTTTAATATAAAAATCCTATAAGTTTGCTCTATCGAAGGCTAATATTGCGGTTCTCTTGCTTAAGAACGATCTTATCTACCTTACTACTTATCCTAGGTATCTAAGGCTTTATATCGTATCTAGAAGCCTTATATAATTAACCGTATTAAAGGCGCCGCTAATATCTAGTAATAGGATCGAGGCTACCCCTTTTATATCCTATACTATTTGTACCTAGCTTATAATCTTATATAGTATAGTTTCTATTAACTATCCTTAGCGGTTCTCTATTTATTCTTTTATAAGAACCTTGCCTTTTTCTACTACTTTAGCTATTCTCTTTATAGTAGCAAGGTCTAGTTTCCCTTTTAGGATTACTATAGTAAGAGCCTTATAATACTCCTTTAGAAAGTACTCTAGCCTTTAACTTACTCTTACTACTTATACTATATATATTACTAGTTCCTTACTATATAATACTAGGAACCTATTTAGGATCCTTATAAGGCCTAGTATTATTTACTTCGAGTTCGCCTTAAGGATTACTATAACCTCGTTAAGCTCTATACTTTAGCTTAGCTCGAGGTTCGCCCTATCGAAGCTACTCTCTTAGAACGTCCTCTTTATAATATCGCTAAGGTCTAGTTATACCTATAAGAAGAACTTCCTTATAAGTATTTCTACCTTTTCGGTATATATATATACTAGAGTCTCGCCTTCCCCTTATAGCCTAGGTAGATTCGTAGGCTATCTTAGCTTCTAGCTCTTTATCCTTACTTACTTCGCTATTGCCTAGACCCCTTTCTTTAGGTCTGAGGCTATATAGAGCGCGCCTTTAAAGGCCTCTCGCTTAGCTCTCTATATAGCCCTATCTCGCTCTTTTTTCGCTTCCCTAAGGGCTTTACGGTCCCCTTCGCTATAGGTTCTTTTATATTACCGCTTTACCTCTTATAGGTCCTTA
>JALHBZ010000150.1:428929-449761 GCA_024340015.1 Tolypocladium ovalisporum | reverse complement strand
CGTTCTACTAGTTATTCCTCGGCGACCCCCCTCTCTAGAGGGGCGCTATTTCCTCGCTAATCTCTTAGAGTCCTTCGATTAGCTCTTAGAGGTAATCGTCTACTTTACCTATAGTATTTAGGCTCCCTAGCTATAGTAGGAAGGCTACTTCCCTCGCTACCTTTTCTAGGTCCGCGAGTTTCTAGTTTCTTCCCTGCCTTTCTATCCTCGCTAGTTCTTCTCCTAGCTCGTATACGAGGGGTATATAGTCCGAACCCGCGAGTAGCTAGTGCTTGGGAATACGCTAGATCTTATTACTAAGGCTTACTATTACCTATATTAGGTTAATTATTAATCTCGCCTCCCCCCTTTACTAAGTTAGTATACCCTTTACTATAATATAGTCGAGATCCTATTTCTCTACTAGCTCTAGTATAATTCTTACCTCTAGTTCTTAGCGCTATATTATACCCTAGTATATATAATATAGGTTAAAGTCTCTTATAAGAATAATAGGGTATTTTAGCTCCTTTTTAACTAAGTATAGTAGCGGTAAGTTCTATTTAGTATTATCCTTTAGTAGCGTTTCTAAGTATACTAAGATAAAGGAGATCGGCCCTATAGGTATTTATATAACTACTTTATACTAATCTTACTTAGCTATATAGTTAACTATTATAATATCGCTTTTAACTAGTAATATCGCCCTTTATCTTTTACCTAGGTCTCGCGGTTAGATTACTATATACCCTAAGCTATATAGTATTAAGATGCCTAAAAATATAAAGTATAGTTCCTAGATCGCTATAATATTATATTCCCTCCCTATTACTAGGAGCGATACGAGGGTCTTATCTTCTTTATATATATTCTATTAGAGAAATTTAATTATTCCTTAGGTTTATTATCCTTATATTTTCGCCTTTACCTTTACCTTCGCCTCTACTTCGCCCTTACTAGCTACTTCGAGGGGTATTACCTCTACTATTATCTATTAGCTTATCTTCTATCGCTATTAGTAAACTTAGTATTTTAGGTATTTCTAATATCGCGGGTACTTTAGGTATTTAGGGGTAAAGAAGTTACGATTCTCTTACTCGTATATATATCCTCTTCTAGACTAATATCTAGTCTTTATCGCCTATAGCCTATTCTTACTCCCCTCCTTATAATACTATTATAGCTCTTATTAAGAAGGTCTATATCCCTTAGAAAGATAGTATCGTCCTCGTACCCCTATTTATCGGGGGGCAACCCCTTAGCTTTCCTAGACTAGGGGGTTTTCCTTGCTTAGGTCTCTCTTGCTAGGGTTATTATTATCCTTCCCTCTCGCTAAGAGTTTAGCTCGCTCTTACTACGCTTAGGATTATAAACCTATTCGGTCTCGCTCGGTAATTCTCCTAAGCCTCGCGGACTCTCGCTTACTTTACTCTATATCCTTTATCCTACGCTAGGTATACGCCGCTATAGTATAGGTAACGCGCTACTTCCTTATCCTCTTTATACCTATATTACGCTTAGCTATATCCCTTCGAGCTATACTAACTATATCTTATTATTATATAGTATTTCGCCTTATAGCTATAGCTAAAGTAGTAAAAGTATTATATAATAGATACGCCTTCTTAGAAGGGTTTATAATAATAGTATCCTATATCCTATAGGAGACCTTAATCTATTAGTTATTATATGCCCTTAGTGCTATCGAGGCTAATATATATCGAGGAGATTTCCTTTAACTTCGATTGCTATAGGATCGCTACCTTTTAGATCCTAGCTCCTAGGTTTATTATCCTTAGTTCTTTTATAACTATATCTTCGCTAAGCTCTAATACCCTCTAGACTTTAATCCTAGAGGCTATTACTTACTAGGTCTTCCTTACTATTATCGATTTATCTCTAAATACCTTATATATCTAGTTTATATAGTTTAGCTATATCCTTATAGTAAGCGCGCTACTAAAAATTAATTTCTAATTATTACTTTATAATCTTCTTATTCTTATAACTATCTCTCCTCCTATTACTATATTTACTATATCTAGTATTTCTTTATTACTTTATTTAGTTATTTCTATAGTTAGTTTAATTATAATCTCTTTATTATATATTACTAATATTAATACGCTATTAGGCTACCTCGCCTATATCTAGCTAATTATCGCTATTACCTAGGCGAATATCTTCTTATTTATTATATTTTCGATAACTATTATTTACTATAGAATCTACTAGGTATTCTCTACTATCTATATAATCGCTATAGTCTATCGTTAGTTAAAGGTCGCTAGTCTCTTATATCCTTCTCGCTCCTCCCCTTAGTAGGTATATACCTTACCTAAGTAGAGGGTTAATAAGTAGATCGCTCGAGGGTCTTATAAGGTTTAAGAGTATTCTATAAGGTATTCTTCTATTTCTTATATTAATTAATCGTTACGCTAGGTCTAGTTCGGGCTATTACCTTCGCTCGCTCCTCGGTTAGCGGTGAGGTTTTTATCGCGTCGCCTCGCTATCGCGTAGCCGCCGCCTCGCCGCCGTCCCCTACCCCCGCCCTAGCTCTAAACGAGCTAAGATATCGCTTAGGGGGGTAAGAGGGTACGAGGAACCCGAATCTAGTATTAGTAATCGTTTTACTAGTATCGCGCGCGAGCTGCGATTGCCTAGTATATCCTAGGCCGAAGGTTATTATAATAATCTTAGATACTATAAAGCCTATTAGCCTTAGTAAGGCTAGATTAAATAAAGCTTATTATTACTCTTAAAAAAGAATAAAGACCTATCTTATAATATAGAATAATAATATAAAGTTAAAGGGTTATACTACCTAAGTCTATAGAAGTAAGAGAAATATAATATAAACCTAAGATACCCTAGAGAATACCTAAGAACTATAAGGCCTTAGGATTAATTAGTTCCTTACCCTTATTATCTATTTTAAGAAGTATTTACTTACTATCTTACCTTTAGACTCTATCTTCCCTATTATCTATACGATCGGCTAACTTTATAGGAATAAGCCTTAACCTCTAATTTAAACGAATTAAAAGGGTTAGATATATCTATAATAAATATAAAAATGGAGATAGAGACCTAATAAGGCTAGACTATATAAGGAGGGTAATAACGACTAGTTTAATAGACTAGTTAAGCCCCCTTTTTAATATATAAAGAGCTATTCTTTACTTATTATTTAGTAAAAGCTATATCTTAACTACTCTACCTAGCCTTATTAACTTTAATACTTAATAATACTTTAAGGAATATCTTCGAGATAATATAAAAAGAGCTAAGAGAGCGTCTTATAGTAATAGGCCTTTTAGAGAAGAATATATATAAAATTAAGGTATTATATAAAATAAAGTATATAAATTAAAGAGATATAACTATACTAATTAAGATTTTAAATAATAATATAATAATTAAATAAGAGAAGATTAAATAATCTCTAGGTATACTTTTCCTTTCCTTTTATTTTATTCTATAGAGATAAAGAAACCCTAATTAGTTATAATAAATAAGAATTCTTTTTTAAGAGTTATAGATTAGTATAAATACTTATACTTACCTTTATATTTTCTTACTTATAGAGCTTAAAGTCTATCTAGTTATACTTTATTTTCACCTAGGGGTAGGCGGTTATATATAAGGAGGAGTTTATTAAGGTAGAGGTATAGACCCCTAATAGGGAAATTAGAAAATCGAAAAAGTAAAGGATTAATAATAGGCCTAATATTAATAAGATATAAAAGGAATATCTAGATCCTTAAGATTAGATAGTTACTTATATATATTACTTTATTTATAAGCTCTTTATAGCTTAATAATTAAGGATATTATTTCCTCTTACCTTTTTAAGATAGTAGCTATTTTACTACTTTATCTTACTAACTTATACGATATAATTACCTATAGTTACTTTTATACTATTACGATACTCGTTAAGCTATAGCTATAGCTAAATTTACTTAGGTAGGGCCTTATTTATTATCTTAGTATAAGGTCGTTGCTCTCGGCTTCTTATATGTTCGTTCGTCCTTAATAAAGTAGTAAAGCTAGGTAGAGATATAATAAGGTTATTAATAATAGTATTAGAGTATATAAGACTATTAGCTATTCAACTAATATAATTAAGAGAAGCCTAGAACTAGTAGAAATATTCTATCTTAGCGATAAAGAGGTAAGGCTCTAAGACCTATAAGGAGTATAATAAGACTCCCTTTATAAAGAGAGATAAAGTCTTAGAAAAGAGAAAGTTATTATTATTAATCTCTTCCTCCTCCTCTTACTCTTTATTTATAATATTCTTATAATTTATAAGATTAGACTTTAAATTATTAATAAACTAATAAAAGTTAATAAGCCTATATTCTATAAGGTTATTAAGAAGACTTAAGTAAATATAAGTATTATAAGTAATAATATAATAAATAGAGGTAATAATTACTTTCTTCTTCTTAAGAATATACTTATAAGCTATAAAGAATTAATAAAAGATTAAGAATAATAATAAGGTAGAATATATAAGGTATAATAGAGCTAAAAATAAACTTATAGTTTTAAGGTAAGGGGTAAGATACTTAAATATAAGGTATAAATAAGGTAAGGTAAAGAGGTAATAATAAGAGTTAAGAGTATAAGAAAAGAATAAATAACTTATAGAGAGGATATAAGTTATTAAAAGATAGTATAAAGAGAGAGAAGGAAAAGGATATACTAGGTAATAATAGCGAATTAATTACTAATCTAAGTATTAAATAGCTATTTAATAGTATAATAATATAATAATATAATAATTAATAATAAGTATATTAAGAATATATACTTTTCATATATATTATATCTTAAGTATATATTATAAAGTAAAGACTAGGATATATAAGGAATTAAGAGAATATAAAGTTAAGTAAGATATAATTAATATAATTATAATAATAAAGGGGAGCGATTAATTATATATAGGTAATA
This sequence comes from Tolypocladium ovalisporum, assembly GCA_024340015.1. Classification (NCBI taxonomy): domain Eukaryota; kingdom Fungi; phylum Ascomycota; class Sordariomycetes; order Hypocreales; family Ophiocordycipitaceae; genus Tolypocladium; species Tolypocladium ovalisporum. The sequence continues at coordinate 444,817 of JALHBZ010000150.1, read as the reverse complement.
AGGTAGAAAGAGATAAGGCTATATAGTAATAGTAATATACTAATAAAGTAAAGATAGAATAATATAATAATATATTATAATAATTCGCTATAAAGTAATAAATAACTAACGCTAGCGCGATTAATATAGGTAATAGGGGGTAAGAGTATTCTACAAGGCTAATCTCTATATATATTAATATATAAGTAATAAAGATATAAACGATATATAGAGAGATCTTAGCGAGGGTTTTCTTATTGGCGAGGCTAGGCTTTTACCTTACCTCGCTAGTTTTTCCCCCTTATAGTAGAAGTAATAGAGATAGTCCTATATAGTCTTTTAGGCTTTTAGAGAGGGATAATACTAAATAAATAATAAATACTAACTTTACTTACTTTTACTAGGTTAATTACTTTCTTATAAGGGTATCTTATAATTATATAGGTATTATCCCTATAATATAAATAATAGCCTTTAGCTCTCTATTTCTATTATTCTTTATTAAATATCTATTTTATATATTTCTTTTCTATACCCCTAGCTCTACCTTAATTATTACCTTTACTACCTTAACCTCCTTGCCCTTATATATAGATAGCTATTATTATAATATTACCCTTCATATTAATTATAAGAGTATTCGATTAGCTTATAGCTAAGGGTAGCTTAGTATTATTTCCCTTTATTAAGTCTTTACTTATATTAATATAAGGACTAGCTCTATATTCTTATATATACCTTTTCTAAAGAGCCTTAAATTTTAAGGTTTATTTAAATACCTCAGTAAGAGGGTATAAGTATTAGATATACTTATAGTAGCTTATTAATATAATAATAAAGACTAGTTATTCTTAAAGTAAGAGGGATAGCGAATTCTATAGCTAAATAAGGTATAAGTTATTATCTTAGTTCGAGCTATTTACTTATATAAGTATATCTCTAAAATAAGAGATAAATTTACTAAAGGGCTAGCTATCTCTAGGTAAGGATATATGGCTTATCTTATACTTTCTCCTTTACCTATACGCTACTAAAGGTTAAGGCTAGTTATTTAAAGAACTCTTATAGATTCTTATTACTATTAGTCTCCCCTCTCTACTAGAAGCCTTATATACGCTCTATTAGTTCTTTAGGTAGTAAGTATAGGATCTAGTATTATATTACCTTATAGCCCTTATTAAGGTTATATATCTTATCTATATTATACTTTATAATAAGGTAGTTATAAAAAAAAAGTAAAAAGACTTAGGCTTATTATTCTACTTTAGCTAAGGTAATACCTTAAGCTTCTTCGTAACTCCTATAGCTATTAGTATTAGTTAGATCGATAATTTATAAGGGGTAAGGAGGTCTACCCTATATACTATAGCTTAGGGCCAGGGTACTAATAGCTATATAAGGACTTTCTATAGCCGAGGGTCTCCCCTAGCTTCTTAGAGAAGGCTTACTAGTTATTTAATACTAACTGACCCTCCTAGGCCTTATTATTACTATATTTTATATTCTTATACTTATAATACGCGCTCTTATAGCTAAAGCGCCTTTTCTATATCTATATACTATATTACTTTATCTATATTTAAATAGGTAGTTAATAGATCGAACTATAATAAGGTTAATACTATAGATATAGGTACCGCTTATATAGGTAAGATATTAATCTATAAAGGAGAAGGAAAGGCTCGAGGCTTATCTATATACCTACCCCTTATTAGGGCTCCTCGTACATATAGGTACTATATACTTTACTACTCTTACGCATATAGCCCTATAGCTAGCCCGGTATTACTAGATTAACTTAAGCCCTAGGGCGTAGCCCCTTATATCGACGACTTCTATAATATAGAAGCTAGATAGATAAAATAATGGAACTAGAAATAAAGAATAAGGTTTACTATTTATAAAAGGGCTATAGACTAGTATATAGAAGAATCTAAGGACCTTCTATATAACTATAAGTAATTATAATAATAAACTAATATTAGATATCTAAATTATAAGATATTATATATAAGTACTATTAGATAATAGTATAGAGAGTAATTATATTTGACCTAAAGTTATAAATCGTTATTAACTCTTATAAAAGGAAAAGATAGATCCTTATTAACTCTATAATATCGAAAGAGGATTATTTAATTATAATAGAGGACTAATCAATATAGAGATTAATTATCTTAACGTTAAAGTCTAAGGCTATTTAGACTATATTACTTTTTATATTATAGATATATCTAAATATAATCTTATCCTAGGATACTTATAGTTATAGGAAAATAACCTAATAATTAATAGAGGACTAGCTAACTATATTAAGATAAGAATATAGCTAATAGTAATTAGAAGATTTAAAAAGAGATAATAAATTTTTATAATAACTTAATATCTAGAAGGGAATAATAAGAATACTATCTATATAAGATATTATAGGTAATGAAAACCTAAGTAATAACTAATATAGCTCTATAACCTAGAATATAAAATAAATATAATAAAGGTAAGTATAATAGAATCTAAAGAGTTATTACTACTCTAAGGATTAACCTTAAATAAATTAATAATAATATTCAAGCTATTATAGCTATAATACCCTTAGAAAATGGAATATAGAATTCTATAAAAATACCTAAAATATAATAAATTATTTAAAGAAGAACTTAAAATAGAATTACTAGAATATAGTTAATAAGATTATATAATTTACCTAAAAAAAGGTTTAGTATTATTATTCTATAAGATTTATAACCTTAAGAAAAAGTAATTAGAAATACTATATATTTATATTAATAAGAATCTAAAGAAAGGATATCTTAAGCTATTAATATCTAAAGTAAGATACCTAGTTATATTTATACTAAAGAAAAGCAATAAGCTTCGTTTAGTTATTAACTTCTAATAGATAAATAATATTATAGTTAAGGATTCTATACCTTTATTAGTTATTTTAGAACTTTAGGACTAATTATATAATATAAAATAGTTTATAGCCTTTAACCTTAAAGGGGCTTATAACTTAATATAAATAAAAACGGGATATAAATAGATAACTATATTTCGAACTAAGTTTAGACTCTTTAAATATTTAATAATATATTTTATACTTATTAATATACTAATAACCATTTAGTATATAATTAATAATATCCTATATAAATATTTAGATATATTTATAGTAATTTACTTTAATAATATACTTATCTTCTTTAAGAATCTTAAAGAATACTAAAGATATATCTATAAGGTATTATAAATACTCTAGAGTATGAAATTATTAATTAAGCTAGAGAAAAGTAAATTCTATATATAAGAAGTAGGTTTCCTTAGATATATTATAATACTAAGAGAAATATAAATATAGAAAGATAAAATTATAATAGTTAAAGAATAGCTAATATTAATTAGTATTAAAGATATATAAAGCTTCCTTAGCTTTATTAATTATTATTAATAATTTTTTAAGGATATAATAGAGATATTATTTAGTTAAATAAACTAATTGAGAAAGCTAATACCTTCTTATAAAAAGAAAAAGAAGAGTAAGCGTTTTAGAAGATTAAAGGTATAATTATCTTAAAACTAGTTCTAATAGTCTTTAACCTAGAACTATTAATATAACTCGAAACTAATACCTTTAACTTCGCGCTAAGAGCTTAAATCGGATAATAAAATAAAGATAAGAAGCTAGGACCTATAGCCTTCGACTCTAAGAAGCTATATAATATTAAATTTAATTACCTTATCTATAATAAAGAATTCTTTATTATTATTAATACCTTTAAAGAATTTAAGTATTATCTATTAGGTAATAAGTATAAGGTTAAGGTTTATATAAACTATAAAGATATTATATACTTTATAATTACTTAATAACTTAATAGATAACAAAATTTAATAAGCTAAATACCTTTTAGGGTTCAATTATAAGATTATTTTTAAAAAGGAATAGAAAATAAATAGGTAGATACCTTTAGTTAATAGAATAACTATAATATAGGAAAATCTATAGAAACTAGATAAATCCTAGAACTAAACCCTTAAAGATACCTCTAGTAAAGATAGCTAAATATAATATTTAAGATATATACTAACGATAGTATTCTATAGAAAATTAAGAATACCTATAATACTATTAATTATAATTTATTATTTATTAACTAAGATAATAGAGTCGCTAAGTTTAAAGAAAAGATACTATATTACTAATAGTATAAGAAGGAATTACTTAGGAAATACATAAATACCTAATATATAGATACTAGGGAATTAGAAGGATAATAGAATAAATATAATAAGTATTCGATTTCCTTTAGATTAAAGAAATAACTACTATAATACTTAATAAATATTCTATTTATAAATGAAGTAAGGTATCTCAATATAAGCCTTATAGAGAACTATAATTACTATTAGTTCTAGAAAATCTATAGGATTTAGTAACCTTTAACTATATTATAAAGCTATTATTATTAAAAGAACCTATAATAAAAGTTATTTACGATAGTATTTTTATAGTAATATATCGACTTATAAAGTATAGATACTTTATCCTATATAAGGAAGTTAGGAATATAGAAGATATTACCTATATATTCCTAAAGATAATTATTAATAATTATAAGTTACTTATTAAGATTATTTCTAATAGAAGAACTATATTTATAGTAAAGTTCTAGTAATACTTAATAATATAGCTTAAGGTAAAATATAAGCTTAGTATAGCCTATTATCCTTAAATAGATAGATAGACTAAATAACTTAATTAGATATTTAAATAATACCTTTACTATTATATTAACTAAAGATAAGATAACTAGGTTAAATAGCTATTAATAGTATAATTAGCATATAATAGCTTAATTATAGAAAGTATTAAGGTTTTACCTTTATATACTAACTATAGATATAACCCTAAAGCGTATTATATAATATATAAAGGACTAGAAGTAAAACGAGCCCAACTATAGGTAGATAAACTTAAGGAACTATATAAAGAAATAAAGAAATAACTTAAGTATATTAGATAATAAATAACGACTTATATAAATAAGAAAAGATTAAGGGGATTAACTTTTCGGGAGAGAGATATAGTCTACTTACTCTAATAAAATATTAAAATAATATAATTAAGTAATAAATTAGTTTTTTAAGAAACTTAAACTATTCTTAGTTAAGAGAGTTATTTCGATAATAAACTATAAACTTTTATTATTAGATATAATAAAGATATACCCTATCTCCTATATTTTAGTACTTAAACTAGCTATAAAAGCTTAATAATAATAAATATAAACTAAAAGAAATACTAAATACCTAAAAGGAAGGAAGAATATGATAATAATTAAAAAAATGAAAAGGATTTGGATATAAAGAGAATATATAAGAACTACTTAAATATTTAATAAATTATTAACTACTATTATAATAGTTCTAAGAATATTGGAAGATAAACTAAGGAAACTATCTAGTTTACCTATAGTACTTTATTCTATTACCCCGAAATTACTAATAGCCTAAATATCAATTACTACTTCCGATTTATAATACTCTACCTCCTTTAACTTATCTAAAGATCTTATATTATAATAAATTATTTTATTACTATAGGTTATTAGCGCTTTCTTTTGCTTATATAATCGAGTTAATTATATAATCTTCTTATTTAGATTACGCTATAATTAAGAAAAAGTAATTCTTTAGCTATTTCCTCTTTACTCTTAAAATAGTATTTCTTAATAACTAACTAATTTACTATTACTATTAGTAAAAGTAAAAAGTAAGGATATAATAGGATAATATACTAGAAGAAACAGAAATCCCTATATTATTATATAAACGTTTATAATAGATATACTCGCTATAACGTAATACCCCCTTAATTATTTTATAAATAAGGCCTAAATAGGTATAGAAGGAATATAATATAACTTCGATATTAGTCTTAGCGATTAAAATAAAGAGATTTAAATATTACTTAGCTTTTCGAGATAGGCGCGTTTTTTTAATATAACTAGATATAGCGTTAGTAAGGTATAGTAAGATATAATAGAATAAGATAATATACCTATAAATATAGGTATAAGTAGGGTATTTATATATTAGCTAGGATATTATAAACTAGGTCTTAAGGGTAAGACTATTAAGAGAGAAATATTATATTACGACCTAGGTAAGTAAGCTATAGGATAGGCTAGCTATTGTTAAAAATAGGTACCTAATTCAGGTACCTAGCATACATATTTTTAGGTATCAAGGGAAAGGTATAGCGTTCTTACGCGAAGCCAAGCAACGATCCCTAATAGCTGCTTTTCTAAGCAAGCTATAGTCACGTGGCCTGACCTACGTGATAGAGCGAATTATGCTAATTTTTATTCATATTGTTCTATGCATCTTGGCCCAGTCATTACCGAGATAACCCCCTTTGAAGGCTATAGAAGCTCGCGGAGCTCGCGGAATCTCGCGGAATCCTACCGACGTACAATCTTTGTATTCAAATTTCTCGATAACTAAACATTGTACGACCATAATCAGACCATTATACGATAGCTTAGAAATCAGGCTTTGATTATAAACCAGGGAAGGCTCTAGGATAGCCACGTAGTAAGCTTAAACCTAAGATAAATAGGAAGCTTCCCTCCCTCTTCTATAGGCCTAGCAACGAGTTTCAATATACTACATCAGAGCCTGCCTTCCTTACCTCTCTTGTCCTATTCGTTTAATTTACCCCTCATTCCCTCTCTTTGCCCCTATAACCCTTAGTAGTTATAGTACCTAAGGCCCTACATCAAGGTCTAGCGCACAGCCACAGCGGCCACATCAGGCCCCGGCTACGGCAGCCCGGCAGCTACAGCGGCTACTAGCCCCAGCAGCCACCGTAACCTCAACGGTTACACAGGCCTTATAGCTACTAGCTAGGCCTATCCGTAGGAGCATTGAGCTGCTGCGTAAGCCTCTGTGCCCTATACTATAGGGCACCTAGGCTACCCACTGTGCCTATTGCTTGCATACACCCTGTGCATCCAATAGCTATATAGCGCTACTATAGGCTATATAGATTAATAGTTAGAATGACGAACTAATAATAGTTAGATTACCCTAGATTGCTAGGAGTACCTTAGTAATCTAAGTAATCTAAGGCGATCTAACTCAATAGAATTACTAGGGATTACTCTATAATCTAAGTAATCCAGTAAGATCCCTCTAGTATATAGGTACCCCTAATTTCCTTACTATAAGTATAGATACCTAGCTAGCTTTTAATATAATTATTTAACTTCTCTTTAAAAGTACCTAATACTTAGTTACGATCTCTATAATCTATTACCTACGTAATATTCGCCCTAAACTTTCTACTAATATAAACCTCCGGTTTATCCCTTAGGAACTAAACCGTTATAGATTAGTCCCTAATAAGGAGAGAGAGAGTAGTTATACTAACGCAGCGACTCATACGGGCCTAGGTTAGCCTAGGTTTATAACTAGGGGCTAGGTCTATTAGACTAACGTACCGACTTATATGGCCTAGGCTTACGACCGGGGGCTGAGTTAGCAAAGGGCTCCCTAACCCTTACTTATTTACGTTTCTAGACCCCTTTACGGTAGGCCTGTTCTGCTATACTATTTTATCGTATGCTGTATAGAAGGCATGTACTTGGTTAGGCTTAAAGCCCTTGTCCCCGGCCGGATTTGAACCGACGACCTTCCGCAGTAGTGATACTCCCCCACCGGGGATATCCCTTAGGATATATCCCTGTGGTTCCGCTTCCATATTAGCCTATTACGACCTAGGCTGGAGGCCGCGGGATGGGCTGGCTGTGCAGGCGCTAATGCACACGGTCCGGAAGAATGATCGGAACGACGACCTAATGGGGATTCGATTATATTAGTACGTACCGCGATTAGTAGTAATTGGGTCGTGATTACTACTAAGCTAACTAAGATTACCGTTAAGCGAAAAGGAAATTACTAGTGATTCCCTTTTAGCATAAGGTGATCTATACGAGTATATAGACACCCTTAATTTCCTCGTTAGAGCATAGATACCTAGCTAGCTTTTAATACAATTATTTACCTTCTCCTTGAAAGTACCTGATCTTTGGTTACGATCTCTGTAATCTATTACCTACGTAATATTCGCCCTAACCTTTCTACTAATATAAACCTCCGGGTTATCCCTTGGGAACCAAACCGTTATATAGCCTGGACAAGCTTAAGCTAGTATGTTCGCTCAATATCGCGAGTCTTCTGCTAGCCGATAAAATTTTATACTACCTACGCTAACATTTTAGACAATATAGTTATACCCTTCTTTACGGATCCATTTAGGTAAAGCAAAAGTTCGCTTATTGAGTTGCGGATGCTACCCGTATCGGACTTTCTAGCTAAAACCCTGAAAATGTTAGCCGAGGTAACCTCCGCGGCGTTGCTCGGAAACCCTTTAATCTACTAGAATAGCTCTTATATAGGAGAGATGCGATGGTCGTATCTTATATCCGCCTTATATTGGGTAAAGCCGAAGTATAAACGTATGCTCCGTAGAGTATTCGATGCCCTCTAGTATGCTCGAGATCGCCCTATATCCAGATATACTATGCTACTAGCAGATGCTTTGCTTCGAGTTGAAGCGCACGGACAACGTTGGGAAGAAAGAAACTAGTGTTAAGAAATCACGTAAACGGGTTCCAATATAATCTAGACAGTAGAAGGTGAGTCTCCGGGGAGGCTATATAGAGGGGATAAGCTAGCGATCGTTGGCTTGATGAGGTTTACACGAAGCATGACCGCCGTTTCGAAGAAGGACTAGGGCCATATATCGTATAGTCGATATAAAAGAATTTGTTTTGTCGAAGTGACGAGTAGCTATCTCGAACAGGCTATGCATTCGTCGAATGCCAGTATAATGTAGGCTGTATAGCTTGTATATGACTCGCGGCTTACATACTGCTTGTAGCCTTGGAATGCAAATATTAGCCGTCCCTAATAGCAACACGCGTATGCTCCTTGAACTTGCTGCGCATTAGCCGCTATATTTCGTAAGGAGCGCTTCTAGTGTCCATACCGACCGCCGTGGTCGAATGATCCTATCCGATAGGACTCTAACGATAAATGGGAGCATCTCGCTTGTTACGCGACCCTCGTTCCTCGAGCGCCCTTTAACGTAGCTTTAAACTCCCCACAAGATCGTCAACCTCCATCTCTACCTCGTCTTCTAAGGCTGCCTCATCAATTGGCTGGTCCGTCTTAGCTAGTTCGAAATCTATTAGCCAAAGGCGATTATCGTTATAATAGAGTACGTTTAGGAGACTAACGTCGTTGTATATAATACTAGTCCTCCTGATTATACTTAATAGTTCTCTAAGCTTTTCGCGAAGGGCGTGTTTGTCTAGAGAAAGCAAAGGCTGATTATATAATATAGTACCTCCTAAGTTAGAAAGTACGAGTGCTGGCGAACCACCAATATTAGCGAGGCTATAGTACTGTGGGATAACTCTACGCTCTTGAAGCGTCTTGAAATTCTCGTAAAACTTCCGTTTGTTCTTAAACAAAGTCTTATGATCATCGTCCTTCTTCTTGAGTACGATCTTTTGAGGTAATACCTAGAGGCTCTCCTCGTCGAGGCTTAGCCGAATGATGTTAGGGTAGGCATGACGAGGCAAGGATATAGGACCTCCTCGCCCCTAAAGTATCCGAGACTTGAACTAAAGCTCGACGTAAGGCTAGGCAGGCGTAAGTATTAGCCGAATATTTCTTAAGGGCGGATATTATTACTAAGTCGGTATTAGCTATTGTAAATAGACAATCGAAGCCGAATAGGAAATTAAGTAGGGAAATAAAGATTTAGGGTAGGGCGATTTTAGCGATACTATAAACTAATAGTCACGTGTTGCCTATCTTAGCAAAGCGACGCACGGGTACGGTGCGAGTAGAAACTTCGTACGGAGCGGCTATAAGAGGGGCTGTCTTATGGGGCGATTATTAGCATAGCTTTATAAGCTTTCTTTTATTCTCGCCTATCCGTAGATGCGTATGAAGTACTCGTACTCGTAGTTACTCTGACTTATCTAGAAGTAATATATAGGAATCTAGTATCCTCTTATTATAAACTAACGAACGAGGGCCTACTTAAGGGCCGTATATAAGGATAACGCTTAGCTATAACCGGTCTAATACGTAACGTATATAAGGTACTTAGTCTATAGAGGTACCTAGGTATAGGGTAGGGTAAGCAAGGGAGACCTTAATTACCTAGATTACTATACTTACCTAGATTACTATTAAATAAGGTAAACTAGCTAAGTAATACTAATTAGGGAAGAACTAGACGGATATATATACTATAGTTATTACTTAAATAGTTAGCTAGATCTTTAGTAATTAATCTAAGTATTTATCTTAAATAAGAAGTATAAACCTTCTTAATAACCTTTAATAAGATATACTATTTATAAAGCCTAACTTACTTCCTAAGTAATAGTAAACCTTAGGATACTTTAAAAGTATCTATTATATTTAAATTACTCTTATTTAATAAGTTATCCTTTAAATAACTTATAAATAGTATATCTTTTACGAGTAGAGTAACTTAGAATCCTAGGTAATTTCTTACCTAGATAAAGGCCGAAGTTAAATAACTTAGAGCCTAGATTTAGAATAATTACTATAGTAAAAACTATAGAATATTTAAATTCTTAAAGCCTAAAGCCTTTAATAATTAGAAAAGTAATATTTATTTTTTCTTAACCTAGGCTAAGGCCTATCTCTATATTAACTAAACTATTAATAGACTTATTATATAAATCCTTTATATTAAAAACCTCTTAACTAAGAAAGCCTTTAAATAATAAGAGCCTACTCTTTAGGACTACTTAGATAATAAGAATAATACTAATAAGGATAAAGAAACTAATAATACCTTTACTAGCTATAATATATTTAAAGAATACCTTAAAACTATATTTAGAGACCCTAATAAAGAATAAACTATTACCTATTACCTTAAAGGACTTTAATAGACTAGATCGGCTATATACTATAATTAAGAGTTTTAATAATTCTTAATCAAACTTAACCTTAAAGAGATTACCTTTATAAAGTACTTTTATAATAAACTCTAAGAAGATATTAAAGATAAACTTAATAAAGTTAATAAATTAAATAATTTTAATATTAATATAGAAATAGTAATTAAGATTAATAATTATAACTATTAATAATAACTTAAATATAGAACTAAGATAAGATAATTCCCCTAAAGCTTAATACCTTAAGCTAATTAAGGGAAGATATATCGCTATTACTCTATAGCTTATAATAACTATAATAGACCTATAGACCTAGATATAACTTAATAAGATAAGTCTATAAAGACTTACTATAATTATAAAAAACCTAGCTACTTTACTAATAAATATTACTAACTTAAGAAGAAATAAGACTAAAAGCTAGTCCCTAAGTAAAGAGCCTAGGTTATAAGGATAGAGGTCCCCTATAAGAATCTATATTTCTTAATATATTCTAATAATATATACTTAATATATAAATCTAATAAAGATAGATTAAGATAGTATCCTAGATCTAAAGAATACTCTCTAGCTATAATACGCTAAGAGGATACCTTATCTAATACCCTAGAAGCTATTAACTAATACTTTAATAGCCTAGAAAAGAATAACCTCTATTAGACCTAAGACTAAGAATATAGAATATAATTAGAGCTTAACCTTAAATATTATAAGATTACTTAATAAGATAAAAGAAATAATAATTCCTTAGACTATAACTATTATAATAAACTATTAGAGCTCTTTATATACTTTAAATAGTATAGGGATAATCTCTCTAAAGCTAAATAGCTAATTATAATCCTAAGTAGAGAATTTTAAGAACTATATAGATCTATATATAGAGATTTACTATTTTTATACCTTAATATAGAATTTTATAATAATATCTCTTAGTTCTATTATATCTATTTACTATACCTTTATTACCTATAGGATAAGCTAGAATATAAATAAATACTTATATAAATCTATACTAGATAACCTATAAAGTAAGTCTTATATAAAGAATAAACTTTAGATTATAATATATTAATTAAAAGAATAGGGAGAAAGGCTAGACTATATTATATATTAGATAGCTAAGCTACTTTACTCTTATTAATATAAACTAAGGAAATATTTCGAAAAATATATCGCGAAAGCTTAAATAAAGGGAAAGATCTATATATCTTCTTTATATTATAATTAGTAAGAGGAAGTATAACGCTAGATAATATAAACTAATTAATAATAGAACTAGTATAAGCTTTATAGATACTTATAGCCCTATAAGCTAGAGTAGCTCTATAGGTAAACGATACCTTATTAAAAAACTATTAAGATAGATAGTAAGAGGACTATTACTTATACCTAACGATAAGATCCTTATAAGTATAGAAATAACGAATTATATATACTTACTTATACTTATAAAGATAGAAGGATATATAATCTAAGTAATACTTAATAATAGAATATAAGGAAACTATATCTCGCTAAATCTTATTAATAGATTATAATTACCTTAGATAAATAAAAATAAGCCCTATTAACTTAGAACTATAGAAAAAGAGTTAATTAACTATAGCTATAGGATAGTTAATATAGAGATTATACCCCTCCTAACTATTATTAGTAATAAATAATATTACTTAAAGCTTAATATTATAGATATCTTAATATATAATATTATACTAGGGATACCCCAGTTATAAGTAAGTAATCCCTAAGTTAATTAGATAATAGGCTAACTCTAGTAAGATATATTAAAAAGTAAATTAATTAATAAAAAATAGTATATAGATATACTCTTATATAATATAATATAACGAAAAGCCCTTAAGATTTATATAATTACTAAGGAGCCTAAGCTAATATATAATAAATACATTCCTAATAAATACTATTAGTATAGTAAACTATTTAATAATAAGCTAGAAATAGGCCTTCTAGAATATAATAAGTAAGACTATAAGATCCCCCTAAAAGAAGGAAAAGAACCTAAGTTTTATAAGATCTACTTACTTAATAAAGAAAAAATAAAAGCCCTTAAAGAATATCTTAATAATAACTTAAGGAAAGGATATATTCGATATATAGGGTATATATCGACTATCGATAACTTAATAAAATAACTACTAAGAACTACTACTTACTACCTCTTATTATCGAACTATAGGATTAACTCTATAGAGCCTAATTCTTTATTACCTTAGACCTAAAAAGAGCCTATAACCTTATTAGAATAAAGGAAGGCGAAGAATAGAAAACTATATTCTAAACTAAACGAGGACTATTCGAATATATAGTTATACCTTTTAGCTTAATTAATATATTAATAAGTTTCTAGACTATAATTAACTATATACTATAGGAATATTTAGATATATTTATTATAATATACCTAAATAATATCCTTATTTACTTAGAGATATTATAAAAGTATAAAGAATATATCTATTAGGTCTTATAAAAACTTAAGATAGTAAAACTCCTTATAGAATTAGATAAATATAAATTCTATAAATAAAAGGTTAAGTTCCTTAGATATAAAATAACCCTAGGATTTATTAGAATAAACCTAGATAAAATCGCTATAATTAAGGACTAGCCTTTACTAATAAACTTAAAAGAAGTATAAGGATTCCTTAGCTTTACTAACTTCTATTAGAATAATATTAAAAGCTATAGAGGAATCGCTATATTAAAAACTAATTTAATAAAGAAAGATAAGTCTTTTACTTAAGAAAGAAAAGAATAAAATTCTTTTTAAATAATTAAGGATAAGATCTTTAAAGAACTAATATATATAATATTAAATCTAATAAAATTATTTAAAGTTAAAACTAATACTTTAGATTAAGTACTTAATAGCTAACTTAGCTAGAGAGATAAAGAGGGATGACTATATTTAATTACCTTCTATTTAAAGAAACTTTATAGACTAGAGCTTAATTACTTAATATATAATAAAGAACTTATAATAATTATTAAAGTATTTAAGGAATAGAAATATTATCTTAGTAATATAGAAACTATAGTTAAAGTCTATATAGACTATAAGAACCTTATTAGTTTTATAATAAAAAAAGATCTAAATAAAAGATAGATCTACTAATATAAATTTTTATTAGAGTTTAACTTCTAGATTATCTATTATAAAAAAAGTAAAAATAGGTAAGCTAATATACTTAGCTAATAAAAAGATCTAAAGTCTTTAACTAAGGTATAGTATACTATATTATTATAGGCTAATATAGAAGGTATATTTAGACTAGGTAGTTAATAGATTATTATAATTTAGAAGGTTAAGCTTAACTAAGAGTAGAATAAGTATATTATATTAGCCTATAAGAAAGACGAATTCCTTAAAGATTAAGAAATAAACCTAGCTTTATCTAAAGAATAAGATATATTCTTATTTAATAACTAATATTATATTCCTAAAGATTTATAAGAAGGACTCGTTAGAGAAAACTATAAATATCTATTATATAGATACTAAGGAGTCTATAAGACCCTTATTGGATTAAGAAGAACCTAGGACTTTCTAGGATTATAGAAAGTTACCTAAGAGGTAATTTAGAATTACGATATATATAATAAAGCTAAAAGTAATCGATATATACCTTATAGAAAGCTATAACTAATACCTCTACTAGGAAAAGCATAGGATATAGTAGTATTAGACTTTATTATTAAACTACCCTTATCTAAAGAACTAATAATAAATACTATATATAATAGTATCCTAGTTATTATAGAGAAACTTACTAAATATAGATACTTTATACTATATAAAGAAGTAAGTATAATATAAGAACTAGTATATATATCTAAGTTATAGTAAGCTAGTATAGGCTACCTAAATAACTTATATTAGATCGAGATAAGCTATTTATATTTAAATTCTAGAAGAGCTTAATATAATAGCTTAGAGTTAAATACTCGCTATCTATAGTATTTTATCTATAAATAGATAGATAAATAGAATAATTTAATTAGATACTAGAATAGTATCTAAGATATTATATTAATTATAAATAAAATAACTCAATAGATTTCATAACCTTCGGCCTAGGACACACTAGGCAATCGCAGCTCGCGCGCGATACTAGTAAAACGATTACTAATACTAGATTCGGGTTCCTCGTACCCTCTTACCCCCCTAAGCGATGTCTTAGCTCGTTTAGAGCCGGGGCGGGGGTAGGGGACGGCGGCGAGGCGGCGGCTACGCGATAGCAAGGCGATACGATAAAAACCTCGCCGCCGACCGAGGAGCGAGCGAGGGTAATGGCCCGAACTAGACCTAGCGCGACGATCAATTAATACGAGAAACGGAAGAATACCTTATAGAATACTCTTAAACCTCATAAGACCCTCGAGCGATCCGCTTACTAACCCTCTACTTAGGCAAGGTACGCACCCGCTAAGGGGAGGAGTAAGAAGGATACGAGAGACTAGCGACCCTTAACTAACGATAGACTATAGCGATTATATAGATAGTAGAGAATACCTAGTAGATTCTATAGCAAATAATAGTTATCGAAAATATAATAAATAAAAAGATATTCGCCTAGGTAGTAGTAATAACTAGCTAGGTATAGGCGAGGTAGCCTAGCGGTATACTAATACTAGTAATATATAATAGGGAGATTATAATTAAACTAACTATAGAAATAACTAAACGAAGTAATAAAGAAGTACTAGACGTAGTAAATATAGCGATAGGAGGAGAGATAGTTATAGGAGTAAGAAGACTATAAAGTAGCGACTAGAAATTAATTTTTAGTAGCGCGCTCGCTACGAGGATATAGCTAAACTATATAGACTAGATATATAAGGTATTTAGAGATAAATCGATAATAGT
>JALHBZ010000150.1:369775-422285 GCA_024340015.1 Tolypocladium ovalisporum | reverse complement strand
GCCTCGCTGGTTTTTCCCCCTCGTAGTAAAAGCAATAGGGATAGTCCTATATAGTCTTTTAGGCTTTTAGATAGGGATAATACTAAATAAATAAATAATAAATAAAATAACTAGGTAAAGTTATTACTAATAGCCGAATAGGTATATAATAGTTTAGATAATAAAGTAATTAGTATATTACTATTTAAAGCTAATTATTACTATAAGCTAGAATTAATAGTATAATAAGTATAAAATAATATACCTATAGTAATAAAATTAGCTTAAAATCTTAAGAAAATATATACTTACTTATAATAAAAATAGATCTTCCTCTAAAATTGGATAAAGTATTATATTAATAATAAGAGATTAGAAAGACTAACTCTAAAGGAAGGGGATAAAGTATATCTTCTCTAACGAAATATTAAAATAAAATAACTAAGTAATAAACTTAATTAGAAAAAGATTAGACTATTTAAAATTATAAAGAAAGTTTTATTAATAAGCTATATACTAGTATTACCTTAAACGATAAGGATATACCTAATATTTTATATCTTATTATTAGAACTAGTATTATAGAACGCTAAACTAGAAATATAGATCGAAGTTAATAATAAGAATAAATATAAAGTTAAAAGAATCCTAGATAATAGAAATAGTTAGTAGGGAAAAGAATACCTAATTAAATAAAAAGGATATAAATATTTAGAAAATATATAAGAACCTAGGACCTATTTAAACTACTATTAACTAATAATCTATTAGTATTACTAAGAGTAGTAACTAGGAATAAGTCTAGCTTATCCTATAGAAATAACGAGTCTAGAAGGCTACTTTACTAGAACCTAACTCGTCTAGGGTATCTAAAGTAGAAATTTCTTAATATAATATATAGGACTATATCTTAGTATACTAATTAAAGTCTAAAGTAATATCGATCTCCTCTTACTAAGCTTTTATAAGGGCTATATAAGTAGCTATAGTAGTAGTAGTAAGATAACCTATTTCTTAACGCTTAGATTATACGTTAGTATATAGATATCGTTTCTATACCTTAATTAAATCGAACTCTATAGTTAAGAAATTCCTATTATAGCGCGATATATTCTTCTTTATATAAGATAAGTATTTTGAATACCCCTTTAGTATAAAATAAAGAGAGCTACTCTTTTAGTAAGTAGTATAGCAACCTATATCGAATAATTAAAGGCTAATAGTTTTAATTTAGGCTACTATATCTTTATAATATTATATAGACGAATAAAGCGGTTTAGAAATATAAGAACTAGATATAGTTAACTACGACTAGATAAAACGAAAATATACCCTACGGGATATACTTACTATTTAAAGGACCTTAAGGATAAGGATAAAGAAAAGAGGGGAATAATATTATAAACTAACGAATAAGGGCCTACTTAAGGGCTATATATAAGGATAACGCTTAGCTATAACCGGTCTAATACGTAACGTATATAAGGTACTTAGTCTATAGAGGTACCTAGGTATAGGGTAAGGTAAGCAAGGGAGACCTTAATTACCTAGATTACTATGCTTACCTAGATCACTACTAAATAAGGTAAACTAGCTAAGCAATACTAATTAGGGAAGAACTAGACGGATATATATACTATAGGTATTACTTAAATAGTTAGCTAGATCTTTAGTAATTAATCTAAGCATTTATCTTAAATAAGAAGTATAAACCTTCTTAACGACCTTTAATAAGATATACTATTTACGAAGCCTAACTTACTTCCTAAGTAGCAGCAAACCTTAGGACACTTTGGAAGCGTCCGTTATACCTCTGTCCTTCGTTATCAGTCACCCATTCCCCCCCTTGCGTCTAACACAACTGGCCATTCTTATCTACGACCCGGACAAATCCCTCTGGATGTTGTTTGTACTTTTTCAAATCTACGCCCCGCTATAGTAGCTCTCCACTATAGAAGGCACGACCTGCGGCTATTTGTGAGCCTATTCTTAGTAGTGGGTGATTTTGGCTCTGCACCCGGCGGATCCCTTGAACCAAAAACCTATAGACTGCTTCCCGAAGGGGATACCCTTTGGAAGTTCCTTCGCGGCGCGGGAGAATCCAGCAGTCAGCAATATAGTCTTTTAGATCCGCCTCCTTTACTGTCCGAAATTGTATAAGCATAAGGGTGTGGATATCGAAGCAGATCACTTGAGGGCAACGGTATTGAACAGCGTATCTATTTAGTTAGCAAAGCAAAGAGTACACCACGACAGATAAAGGTGCTATATACTTACCCTCGTAGTTTACGGCCGAGTCTAAGTTGACTGCTTTTTTTTTCGGGAGCCCTATCAAACCAATGGTAAGTGTCGATCAGATTTCGCTTAAACTCGCATATGGCAATGAGCCGATCAGACCACACTAGAGCGCCATTAACTTTATTATTGCTTCCGGATAGCTGCGGAAAAGATCGATCATAAAGCGGCGGGAAGTTTAGAAACTTTGACAAAATAGGAGCTAAGATTTCGACTCGGAAGTAAGTCGCTCTATTATCCTCGTTTCCCAGCTCCTAGTAGAATCTAGCGTTAGACCGAAGGGAGGGTAGACTTCGTCGAACGGTATCATCAGCGAGTTTAGGAATCAACGGAGACTAATCCGGAACCCTAGTATGCATATGCAATCGGAGCTCCTTGCTCGTAATCCCTTTATATTTCTCGGCCTATCCCTTGTTAGTAGTAGAATAATCGTGTAGATTTTTCACACTGCTTAAAGGATATTCGTGAAGAATATCATTGGGAGATATGGCGATGGAAGATATGGCGTTGGAAGACGAAGACGTGGCGTTGGATTATGTAGCGATGTAGGTAAAGCTCAAGGAAAGCTAGACAAACTGAGGAGCTTCTGGAGTTAATCGATGCCTTATATAGCTTGTGGACGGGTCTTGTCAATTATGTTAACCCTATATTGCATATCTATTGCAACCAATCGGATAGGCTGATGACGCAGGAGCGGATACTTCGGGTAAACGCCGAAGTACTCAGAGCCTGTGAGTAACGTAGTCCATGCCTAAGATAAGAGTGCGTTCTGTAGATGACTATCGCTGAGATACTAAAGTTAGGCATACAAACTGTATAGCACGCGATTCGTGCGTATGACTAGTTTTTATTCTACGGGTGTTACCCGTATAACGCAAGCCGATTTCGAGTGGCTTGCTGTACTTCTGGCAAGGTAACTTTAGTGCCTGGACTAGGAGGCTGAGGTTTAGGGAATGAATAATGTAGCACTTCTCACTGCTATGAGCTCGCGGCAGTCGATATAGGTGCTCAGGGTTGTCCTCCTTCATGTCGAGCTTGTGTTTGCTCACGTATTCGTCGTACGACGGCGATACTCCTTCTGGACATTGTCTGCTGGCTGAGTGGTGAATCAAGCCACATTGAAAGTTCATGGAAGTGACCACAACGGAAGTAGAAGCAGAATCTCGCCCCCTGCCGCACATGACCTGGAAGGCGAAGGTATCAGATGATCTCGGCAAGTGGTGCAGATATGTAGACGTCGAAGCCGGTCAATAACTCGGCGACTATGTCCAAAGGTCTTTATCAAAATACTGCATGGACTGCCATTATGGAAGACCTCCTCGTTCACTCAATTACTACTTTCCAAAGGTCGTCTGAAGCCCGCATATCTAATACAGGCCTTGGCCGTAGCCTAAATATCCAACTAGGAAAAGTTTCATGGACCCAAATTCTATTCTGGCCCGATCAAGTACTGAAGCGGCTATCCACCTCGATTAGGCTTATGTTTTCATCATGTGAACAGCATTTGGCGCGGGCTTTCGCTAAATTTGACAGTCGATTCCAAATTTCCGGGTCGGAGGAGTAATGGCGTCGTATCCAGGAGGCGTTGGTGATGAGCTCTGAAACTTGAACTACGTATGTGGGTCTTCTTCTTCAAAGACTAAGCCGCAGGCGAAAGCTGCCCTCTCTATAGACGCAAAGGTCACCAAAGATGAAAAAGCCGCCTTGAGAGTTATCTGTCGCCTCTCAAAAGTAAATAGAGGACGCAAGTCTTCCTTGAAGCAAATCCTGAGGGAGGCCTTGATCGTTCGGCGGCTCGCCATAGTCCTCTGGTACTAGTGAAGCAAACATAAATAAAGAAGGGCCTGACAGATTAAAAAAATCAGTGCTGGTTTTCTGGTAGCAAAATATGGAAGCTTACTGTTATACGATCGAATGTCTTCCATCGCTCGTATATCGTGCATTTGCACGATCACGGGGGGACTGATCGACTGCTTCGCCCACGCTACTAGAGCACGCTCGGGTGCTTGCTGCAGCGTGTGCTGCCGGTGGGGCAGGCCATTTGATTTGATCGACGTCGATAGGGAGTGGTCCCGAGGCATCATGGCGTGAGCCTGGAGTGAGACTGAATCTGCGGCTCCTCCCCAGCAAAAATCGCAGATTGGGCAAAGACAGAAAACGTGACTAGTATAACGGTGGCTCAGTGTATTAGTCTACGACATACTATCATGGTGCAGGGGAAAAGAACACTGGTTGAAGCTGGCAAAGTCAGAAGGGTTGGCGGGAGGAGGGAAGTTAGGAAAAGAAGATTATGTATACGCATGTCAGGCCAGCCGATGAGCACTCAGGATTGCATGCCATTGTATCTGTAAGCCACGCTTGGTTCTCGGGGGACCCTGCATGAAATCCTGCTCGAGCAGTGAGGGCACGGCCAGGCAATAGCGGCTTCTTTTGGCTAAAGTAAGAGTTCGCACAGTAGTAGAAGTGATCTAGACAGTCGGCTGCTCTGGGCACCGCGGTACATCTTACGACAGCCAATAGCCAGAGCTGCCAGACAGAGCATGGCCGGCTTGTGCTCCGTTCCTGACGGTGTTGCCGAGCTGCAAAACGTGCCGCCCGGTCCGAAGCTAGTCCCGATTTCGATCCGGCGAGTGTTCGAACGCTCGCCGGATCGAGATCGGGACTAGCGTGGACTTGGTGGCGTAGGTCAATACAGCGGGGAATGGGGAGTCCTCCAAGCCCCATGCTTTCCCTCTTCTCTACTAGGCTTCCTGTCCACCTCGTCCTCTTTAGCTTTGACATGTTGCACTCAGTAGCAGACGTCCTTCGCTTTCTGCAGCAGTTTCCTTCTGGCAAGCTTTTCCAAACGTTACTCAACGAAGAACTGAATGTTCGTCAATATTTCAACAAGCTACTTTCACAGCAAGCTGGTGTGGACGGTGCTGGGGCTGCCATTACGGAGGACCTGATATCGGAGCCTCCAATCACGAGACAGAGAAAGCGGACCGACTCTACATGTCGAGACAATTTAGCAAGGCAGTCTTTGGGTCAATGTTCGACTTTTGCTGATGCCGCCCACACAGAATTGGCCGATAGTTCCAATTCCCATGCAGACAGGATTGAAACGTCACGGGGACGAGTAACAACACACAAGACCCTCAATACAACTCCGGCTTTCGATGCGTCGAGCACCCCAAAGAGGAAGGCATTCTACAACAGCCAGAAGCATTGGCTGCTGTACAACTAGAGTGTCATGTCCAGCAAGAGGTCAAAAGCTGGATGAAGAGACCATGGGAGTTCTGGAATTATCCCGGTGTTATTGCGATGCATACCTCGGGTCCCGAGGGCAAGGAGGCATTTCGAATCGCTTTCGAAATGTCTCAGTCGTTGGAGAGAGCCGTTCAGGTCAATCCCCTTCGGCATGTTTTCTTTGGAGTACTCTTTGCAGAATTGGCAGGTCGAATCGAATCGTCCAAAATTTCCAAAAGGACGGTCGAGGCCTTGAACAGGTTCATCTCTCCCGACAAAGATTGGACCTCTGAGCAATTCATGCATTGTGAGAAGCTTATCCGTACTGGAAACCGATGTCGGCGGAGCATTGCGGAGCTGATGCGTTTGGGCGGCAGCGATAGTCAGGCTGCCCTTGATTACGGGCCTCTGTTCTTCCCCGAGCGAGACCAGTAAGTCGCCTATCTTTGATAATGTGATCCAAGCTCACATCTCGCAACAGGCTCAAAATGAAATACAGAAACGAAACTAAACTAGAAAAATCGATGCTCGTCCTATATCGTCGTGGTATTATGATTCAGTCGCAACAACGGCGCGTCAGTTTCTTAGCGAAGACGCTTCTGGACTTTATGCTGTCCAGCGTCAAGATCCAGACCTCATCTTGCTTAGGTCGCAAAAGAAGCTCACTCGGAGAAGGCTCCACTCGCAAAGTTCGCCGAATCAATCGCGGATCAGACATGAACCTCAATTCGCCGGAAGGAGCACGTATAGCGGCCCAAGTCTCAATTCGCGAAGACTTGGCCGGACATGCTCCGGGGCAAGGCAGCAGACATAATCAGGTTGATCCCTTAAGCACTGAATGCGAGGCCGCCATCAACCTTTGCAATAATCCAACTGAAGCTCAAAGTGCATCACTTAGCTCTAACACCGATACCGAGTCGTCTACACCAAGGTCTCCCGGAACTGGTCCTTCGAAAGTCTTTGTCGGGTTGGCGAGCGTAAGCACCTTGACACCAGCACTGCGTTCTCTCGAACAAAGCACGTGGGTAACTCATCCCCAAGCGATTGCCGCAGCCTGTGAGCCCTCTATATTTGACCATACGGCTTTGGACACAACCGACGCATTGACCGAGGCATTGACCAACGCAAAAGATTTCGGAATGGATATGGAATGGGATCCTCACGGCGCACCATGGGGTTTCGAGGACCACGGGTTGAACATGGGTCGCGATCCCAGCGGCACACCATGGCTCTATAGTAGGAACGACGAAGTGGACTTGGTCTGTGATACTAACGGCGCGACGTGGGATACTAGCTACAACTACGAAGCGGGCATGACGATTGACGCGGCTAGCGCAGCCTTGAACATGGTCAACACTCGTTCGAGTTATAGCATTACGCCTGTAGAGTGTTATAAAGATCCTGCCAGTCTCGCTACTTGAGCTCCAATTATTGGCATTTCTTGTACATAGCGACGAAATACATTGTGTCTGTATCCTTGATCGATATCCTGGTATCTTTCTCCACGCGAAGCATCTTCGTCCCTCCTTCCGTTGATATCTCGTCAATAGTAGCAGCGTCGTTTCTTGTCAGTGGTATTATAATGCCTGGAAATAACGTGCCTCGTATAGGCTTCAAGTCCGCTTCGCAAGGGCCGATAATTTTGATGATATAAGCTTTTCTCTCATGGATCTATACCTTTTAGTCGTAATTAACCTATTCCAGTGCAGTCAGTGCATGACTCACGTCTCCCAACACACGGCCAAGGCCTTTCTGTAGGGGCCATAGTTTTTTATGCCGCTCCTCGTGTTTGCATTGTTGAAAATGGGCGTCTTGGAAGCCTTGATCGTCGAAATACGGCGCCCAGTTCTCGTCACCGGCAATGCCGACCACCCATTCCGCGAAGTGGTTGGCATCCGCTACGCTAGCTTCATCAAGAGAAACTGCATCCGAGTGTGGCGAAGTCATGGAAAGGTAGAGAGTCTGGGTAAATGGAGGAAATGAGCCCTTAGATGCGAGTCGAGAAGAGAAGTATGGTCAGACCGCAGATGCCTGACGATTTTTGGGCGATTTCAGGTTTACCGAAGTCATGTGACGCTGTCTTCTTTATTGGGTTAGGGTGACACATGGTACCAGCGCGGTGTTCCTGTCAGATTGAGCCTTCCTAAATAGGCCTAGGGAGGCGCCACGTGACCCGCGAGACCACCGATCTCTGCCTCCTATTTATACATCACACAACACGAAGTTAGACAACAGAAGAGACACTCAATTGAAGCCCTGTGCTAGTCTTCTTGACCTGTTCTTGTTGTGATCATCGTCTTAGCTCGACAGCATCAGAAGGGCCCGCTTGTCTAAACCACATGCCGCCTTTCTGACAGTTCCAAACAGACCCCAATCAAAGTCGGGGACCGGTTCGGCTCCGCCAATTTGAGGCACTTAAAATTGGGCAGCTCATTGTACTGCGAGCCGCCGAAGGCTGCCGATCTTATCGAGTTACTGTCGGGGATCAGAGTGGACAGAGGTGTAACTTGGTGCATCCTAGTCAATCAAGGCCTTGACGTACAGCACGACGCAGAAAGTAGTGGCAGAAGATGAGTGGCTGCTGTGAAAATGGCAGAAAATAATATACAAAGGGTCGTGGAAGAAGGATATTCAGGCACAAGAACACTCTGCGACACTCTGCGACAGTACCTAGGCTCAAGACAATGGTCCATGGCAGAGAGGCCGTCAGCCAAAAGTCAGCCCATCGCCGAAAGGATGTTTTGCCATCCGTCTGTGCGTAGAGACCTCATCTCAGCAAGGTCGGCAAGGTCGGCAAGTTCAAGGAACAAATATGAGGCAGTCTATAGTTTGCGCTTTCTGGACCGTCAAAGCAGTGGATGCTTCACGACTCGTGCCATCGACAAGCTCCTGATCGAAGGGCTATTCCCGTCTGGAGGGTATCAAAATGAGTGTACTATAAGAGTGACACTCTGTCCTAGGACGGGCCGAGCGAGGCGCGTTCCGCAATGGACTTCGGGCCATCTTCGATACAAGTAAACGTGGATGCCAGCGGCAGAGAACAACAATATACTGTTCTGCTACCGTCTAAATCACGCCATTATGTCCCTGGTAGCGGTCCTCCTTTTGGAAGCCATCTGCCTGCTCCCGTCCGTCGATTCGACTGCTTACATCGACGCGCGCAGTCTTCTTCCCTCAGCTGGCCTAGCCTCTGACGGCAAGCCGCTTCCGAAGCGTATGATGTATGTAGTCGGATGGCATGATCTTCCCGCAGCCAGAGTGCTGGGATTCCGCAATGGAGGCTCTCCGATACGTGTCCCCCTATACGCTTGAACAATGGGAGGGAGAAATAGACTAGAGAAATGCGGGATAGGGAGCGTCCAGATCTGGCACCGAGAGGGCAGAAAGAAAGGGACCAGCCGGTTGGAGCGAGGAGTCCTAGCCTACATCGAGGCCGGAAAATAACTTGAGCTGCAAGATGGCCCATTCGCTCTGTATCTAGTGAGTGATATATTTGACTATACGGTCTGCTCTTCCTCCAATCAAACCTGCTAATCAGACCCTCGCTGGTCTGTCCTTTAGGCTACCAGAGGCCTTGTTGATCGTGGTGTATTCCTGCCTGCAGGAGACGGGAACAGGAAACTGCTGCCAATTGCCAATCCCAAATTCATCAACTCGTTCATCACAGAGCCGTTCAATAAGTCCTAGGTTTTTAGACTTGTTCGCAAGAGTATCAATTTGCTACCAATCTCTGGAAAAATAGACTTTGATATCCACACACTCGCCTGGCTCCACGCCAGAGTACGTCCGGCATCGCCACGACGACAACAGGCGTCTCCTGCCTCACTTTCACCCGTTTGTGGGTCTGCTCCCTTTCCTGGTATTGTTGGCATGGTGAGCCCTCACACCTAGCTTTTTCATTGCGATGTAAACATGGCTTTGCAGCATGAGGGCTTTTCGTCGGCGCGTCGGCCGGACTTGTCTTGTAGCCTGCATCTTTTGGTGTCTGCGTATCAGAGATCGGACGCGACCCCGTTGTATCATATGCACCTCGTCCCAAATGTGGCCAGCGGTAGTAAGATAAAAGAGGAGAGAAAATTGGAGGCGAAACCGAAGAGGTGGGGAATTTGGAAGGTGTTGACTTTGATCCCGGGAACGCCTTGTCCCTCATATATAGTATTTGAGAAAGCCGGAGGGTTGAACCAAAGCGGCACCAAAACAATCTACGCCTTTCAGCCGCTACACAGGGAAGACATTACGACCGAGCCGCGATCACTAACCGGCAGAATACCTAAACGTGGCGTGACTAGGGTCTTATATCAGGGTTTACTGTCATCAGCTGTGGTAGCCTCCGCCTAAATGTTATGTACGCCGTTGCGGAAGAGCTAGCAGCACGCACCCGTGGATGGTTGATGATGATGAGAATGCCGTGTAAGGCTATAAGCCCCTGATGGGCTTTAAGATCCGGGCAGTTGGTGATCAAAGAATCGTTTTTCCGGAATTCTTTACCAAAATCCGATAAGGTGGCTGGTGACACGATTGCTTGATGCACTCTGGGGTACTATTGATAGAAAACAGGCCGGCGAGATGTGATTCAATCCCTTCGCCATTAGGCAGCTGTTCACTTCATTGGACATGTCAGTCCTCCCCTCTGGGTAGGTTCAGGCGACGTCAGGAATAGAACACGTAAAAGCTGCAGGGATGTTCAGAGGAACTTTAGCATGGAAGGCCGCCTACCACGCCTGAATTAGGCGGAAGACTTCACGTCTCAATTCGGAGATTAAACAACATGAAGCTACGTGAGGCAGGTTCAAGTTTAGGTGTACACAAACTATATAAGCTGAATGCATAGCACTCCCGCCTGATTTGAGCACCGAATTGTTTTGTTAGTTGTCAGAACGCGACTCAATTCTCCGCCTTGCCTAACGTACCGCTCCCCTCGAATGCCCTAGAAATGGAGCGCAAAGCTATAACCCTGACCCCTAAGCCTGGGAGGCAACTCAATACTTACTTCGATGGGTTGTCCCGCTTCACGCAACGCCAACCTTATGACCCTTCAGACTCCAGAAGGAATGGGTCAAGAGCTTCATTTATAGCATTCTGGCGGTGCATCCAGTCTTGACACTTACCACAGCGGCTACTTTGGTTTTGTTCTGGACAGGCCCGTCTGGTTACATGGAAAGGCAGCCAGGCCAACGCATGGTGACCTGCCTCATTCTTCGGCTTGGAGTCTTAGCCTATCAACCCACACGCATCGATCAAGGATGGACTGCTGATCTTATGGCACATGCCATGCTAATGTAACTAAATTCAGCTCAAAATATACGGGTCTGTCTTCTTACTGTTATTCTGGAGATTTACTGCCCTTCTTTTCAAGGCGGATATGAGTTCTCTTTCCGGCGAGCGGCCTGCGAGAAGCTGCGACATATGATGTGAGCTGGCCGTATTGAATGGCGAATCTGCAATATTTGTTTGAGTTAGGCAGGCCTGACACTCAATGCGAAGGCAAACTTGCGGTGTATCACCGTGTAATGACGCTTGATGAAAGAAAGCCTGCTTCAAGTTCTTCTATTGAAGCGTGCCAAATGGCACAGCTGCGTGCAGCTGCTGCTAGGGGTTTGCCGGCATTGCTTTTTTCGATCAAGCTTATGCGTGCAATGCTAGCATCGTGATTGTGTCTATAATTACGCCTGATGAAGCTTCCAATCCAAGACTCTACAAGGGAGCGATATTTCCTATATTAGTGTAACATTTGCCAACTTTTTGTTTCGCTCGCGATATTTTGTCTTTTCGTGATCTATGCGAGCCTTGGCATCGTCACAGATGATAGATAGATAGGTACCTATATTGGCGGACTCCAATATCACTTGGTGGTTTGACATCCACGAGCAACGTTCTTGTAATACGTCACGTTTTTGCTGCAAGGCGTTGATTTCGTAGACAGCTTGACTTCTTCTTTAGCTATATTTATTCTATCCTCTACCTATAATATTATACGTATTATAATTAGCTCTTAATAGTAAAATAAGTATTGAAAATTCTTAATGATTTTTAACGATATTATAATCTAAGATAGATTATTTTTACTTAATAGTAGAATCAGTAACTCCTATATAACGGTACCGAAGCTCTTAAAACCTAACCGTTATAACAGGACTCTAGAAGACCTCCCTGCTTCTAGCCAAGACTACGAGATTAGTACCTGCTTCTCCTTCTTTACCTTCTCGACAAACGCAATCGGCACCTTGAGCGTCTGGGATACAATGTCCGCCGGGGTAAGTGCCAGCCACTGAGTGAGAGGAATGTCGGCGACGCGGTCAGACTTGTAAATCTCAACCCATACGAGGTCCTCGGTCTTGGAGGTGTTTTCAATGTAATGCCTAGGCCGTCTCAGTCTCTCGTCTCAAAGGCCGTGTAGTAGACGACTTACCCAGAGTTATCAGGGAAGACGGCGGTATCGCCAGCGGCAAAGTCAAAGGTACGAGCTGCCGAAGTACCGATAAAGACTGTGGCCTGGGCCTCGCCCTTGTGGAAGCAGAGCCATTCTTCGGCCTGTCGGGACATGTGAGTTGGGTGCCGTTCACCGTGTCCGAGGGTCTCTTACATTTGGGTGCCAATGCAGCTCGCGCAAGCCGCCCGGCTTCAGAGTCACAAAGGTGGCCGCAAGAGTCTTGCTGATGGGAAAGTTTGTCGAGTCAATCTTGCGAAACTCGCCCCCGTGGCCACCAATTGTCTCTGGGGGATGCTGGAGCGTTCGATAGACGAATGAGCTGTTGCCTTGGGCCACGGGCGTCGGCGAGTCCGTCACGTTGTGTGTGCTCACAGTCGCATTGACAATGTAGGGATTGGGAGAGGGGACGTGTTCAAAGACCGACTCGTCGACTCCAAAGTTCTTGGCGAGGACGGCTTTGGGAGTGTGAGCAATCCAGTCATCGACGTTGAACGTGGTGCTATGCGGAATCAGCATGCCAAACTGCATGTATATAATGCAAGTGTCGAAACTCGCCCGACTTTGTCAAAGTCGCCATCGTCAAAGACCAAGAGATACTCGTTCTCTTCGTCGAGACCCTGAATAGTATGCGCCACGCCCTTGAGAAAGTACCAAACATCGCCGTAGCCCAGCTCTTCGACTTGGTGGACGCCGTGCTCATCGACGGCAGACAGCCTGACGCGCCCGTCATAGACGATGCCCCATTCCGCCTGCATACAGAAGCGTGGTCAGCGGACTCGTCGTGGAACGAAGCATCTCTGGTCACCTACGACTCGATGCCAATGAAGCTCCCGGATGGCACCCTTCTTCAGATGCTGCTGCGCTCTGGAAATGTCATGGCTCTGAGGCAGGTCCTGAATGACTTGCTCCCTCACCCACCCTCCCTTGAGGATTCGAGTCCTGGAATCCGAGAAGCTCCATTTGAGGTTCGGCACGACGCCGTTGTCTGTGGACTGCCGGCCCAAGTTGTCGGGATTCTGCAAGTCCAGCTCGTGGTTGGTTCCGCCTGTGCGTGGCAGTGTAAGCCGGGGGATGAAAGCCGAGAGACTTTGGACACCATCAGACAGCAATAATGACCATGAATCGGACCCCCCTTTCCACTCTTGCCTATTGGCTGACCCTCGGTGAACTTGTCTTGATCCTTGGCCAGCAACTGGGGCGCTGCAGAGGCAGACCCGAGGGCGAAAGACAGAATGAGTGCGGCAATCTTCATGGTCGCCGTGATGAATTTGAAGCAGACTGCGAGTGACTATGGCCGTCCAGAATGGGTCGAGCCGCAGGAGCGACTCTGCGAACCAGCATCTATATATCATCACTTCAACCACCGTTTCCGAGCAGTCACTCGCCCTCACCCGCATCACACGCCTCACTCTCAGCCATTTCTTGCCCTGCTGCTGATCTACACGCTTGCCACTTGCTCCATCCCGGCCAAAATGGCGACATGCCGGCGTTGTGGTGTGGCATGCTGCGCTCAGGCCGATGCAAACGATGCGAATGTCTGCGAGCGACGAGTTGCCATTTGAGATTGCTCAATCTAAAAGGGAACAAGGCTGCTCGACTTGTACACTAGTGCTGCAACTCGATGCAAGGCGTCGAATAGCGTCGTTGCAGTGTCTAGATACTCTGCCTGCCGTGATCACGCAATTGGCCGGGATCATGGTCTTAGCCTCAAGTGCCGTGACATTACCGCATTGGTGTCGTTGAGCGCGTCTGAGAGACGACTTGTGTGATTGGGAGCATCCAAGGCAGCGTTCTAGTCCCAAGCTTGTCTAGAGTGAGCAGCTTACGTCGTCTACTCAAATTTTGGTCGGTCGCGTGGCCCAGCTACATGTAACTGCTCACGAAGAACACAAGCGCGTAGTCGCTCAGACAGAGTCATTGACTGACAGAGTAATTGATTGCAGCGAGCCAACAGCTTCCGAAGCCGATCCAATTCACACAAATTGCCCCCCCTAAGAAACACTTGGAGAGTTGGCCATCATCATCTCCAGGGCCTTGGACAGCGAAACTGTGGACACTATAACCCTCGACGACGGGAGTGAGCGCTATAGCCTAGGCCACAAACCCACGGCATGCTCTGCCTCGCGTTTGGCGTCTTGGCAGTGCCATCTATTACTACCATCGCAGATTGTTTCTTCAGTCTTACTGCGATGGCCGACTTTCGGGCTTCTTGGCGGCCATCAAGGTCCGCGCGGCCTACGGTGACATCGATTGGACACTTGATTACGTAGCCGCATGTTGGCCGGAGCCCGTCCCGTCGGCAGCGTAACGGACTGAGCTCACGAATGTGTCTCAACCACCACGGGACGCCGAAATCGCGACACGCTGTTCCAGGGCGAAATCTATTCAATTGGGGTCACACGGATGAAGCTGTTTACGCATGTTTCCACCGCATGGTGGTTCCAAGCCGTTGCGAGTCTTTGGCCGGGCTTGATGGGGGCAGCGCAGGCCAGCGACATACTGGGAACTGATGTTTTGCAGGTGATTTTCCTCATCCCCCAATTGCTGGCGATGACCGCCGTTCCCGCGTGACTTCTCCGGTGCAATGCGTGCTGACAGCAATGCACTCAGCCGGCTGCGACTCTGACAGAGTTGACCGAGGTTCATCAAATGCTGGTGACACTTCAGCAAGGCCAGAATGATTCTGCCAGTGCAAGACACGACGATGAAAAGACGAGGCTCCTACAGGTTTTCGACAGGAAGCAGGGCTCGTGGAATGCCAATCACCCCAGACATCGCTTGCTGGACGCACTCCATGGGTTTCTCAAGTACCGCGAGCGCCAGGAGGCCGAATTGACGCGACTGCGCAATCTGTACAAAAACGTCTCCAAGGCCCAGAGAGCTGTACGCGCAGTCCAAACGAGTCTGGAGGGTCTTTTGGCTGACCGCTTCGCAGCTGCTGGAGCATCATCTATCTTACTCGTCCAAGTTTGACAACGTGGCGCAAAAGCTCATGAGCAACCAAGTCTTGTGCAACGCCATCGTTCACAATGCACTCGCATTTTACGGCATTGAGATGAAGGAGGTGCAGAAGCACATTCGCGATGTGGAAGCCACCGGCCAGACAGCCGACAAGATCTCCGTGTCTCAGGCACTCAAGCACATTGTGCGAGACTGGACGCTGGAAGGGCATCATGAGCGGGATGCAACATTTTCTTGCCTGCTCGAGACTTTGACCCAGCTGTTTCCTGAAAGAGATGATGCAGAGCCAGTCCGGATCTTGCTGCCAGGAGCCGGTCTCGGCCGATTAGGGCACGATATACACAGCCTTGGAGGTATCATCAATCGCTCCCCAGATCCTCATTTGAGCATGGATTGACACTGGCACAGGATTCGACGTCACAATCAACGAGTGGTCCATGTACATGAACGTCGTGTACAGATTTCTTGAAGAATATGTCAAGAGAGACGGGGAGACCTTGTATCCGTTTGTGGACGTCTGGTCTCACCACGCCACCGACGCCGACATGCACCGAGAGCTTGCGTTCCCAGACGTTGACATCAACCCTCAGTCTGTCTTAATGGTCGAGGGAGATTTCATGACCGCCTTTCGCCACCAAGAAGGGCACTTTGATGCCGTTTTGACGTACTTTTTCATCGACACGGCGCGAAACCTGGTGGGCTACTTTGACACCATCAAAAAGGTGCTCAGAAGCGGAGGGTACTGGATCAACCTCGGGCCTCTGCTCTACGGAACGAGCCCGTTTGTGCAGCTGTCACTGCAGGACGTCATCAAAATCACAGAAGCAATGGGCTTCGAGTACATGGAGACGGACGACAAGTGTGGTGACCGAACGTTGGAAAAGTCAACCGTCAGAGGCATGGAAGCAATCTATGGCTTTGACAAGGAGGCTCTGACCAAGAACTCGTACAACGCTCAATTCTGGGTAGCAAAGCGGGCGTAAAACGTGTATCATGAGCACTGATGGAAGATACAAAGACGTCGTCAAACAGGAGGACAGCATGAAAATCGGTAATCCGACGCTTCCAACGGACTCCAACGATGATCAGTGCCATCTCACGGACCACTCACTGGATTGTTTCCTGGCAAACTGTCAAGCGGACCGTTGAGCCCGACGTCTTCGTTCGGCGGTCCGATTCCGTCAATCTTCTGGCGACTCGCGCGGCCAGGCCCGTTTGGCCCGACATTCAGGCTGCAATTTGCTGCATTCACGCCTTGCGGGCCTGTGCAAGTGTCCATGGCCGTCTCGAGAGCGATCTGGTCCTTCCATCCGTTGAGGAAGTCTCCGTGTAGGCCATATCCAGTCACGTCGCCCGAGGCCCAGACCAGGCGGTTGAAGCTTGCAATGGCGCCAGTGTTGTAGAAGAACTCGTAAAAGACGGAGAGAATGGCCACGGGGTGGGATTGGGGGCAGACACCAGTGTTGTAATCGCCAATGGCGGGAAAGGCCATCTGAACAGTCTTAGCGCACCGCACACCTCGCCGCGTGTTTACGGCTTTGATTCATCTTACATGGCTCTTGTGGTCCGGGCTATCGAGATTTAAGCCGTCCCAGCAGGACGGGAAGAATGTCTCGGCACGGAGACGATCGCATTTCTTTGTGGGTAGGCCGGCAGTTTCGCCGCCGCCTTGCCCCAAACAAACATGAGAGACTGCCCGTTGTTCCAGGTTCGAGTGGTCGTAAGTTCTGCGATACAATGAGCATTAGACGGGACGCAGCGGAACGATTCTGTCATCAGTAGAAGGAAGACGTACCGCAGGAATGGATTACCAACCACCATACGGAGCCCGGCGGGTGGTGCCTTGGCATGAGGTGTGTTGGCACAATTCTTGCGACCCTCGACGTAGTCGCATGCTCGATCGATGTAGTAGGCTGCCTGAAGCAGGATTAGGCCATGTAGCCATCACCAAGCTGCTGCGCCGCATCACTCACAATGCCTTGAAACTCTACGATTTCGAATTTCCCGTCGGTCCGTTGGTGATACAGCTGAGGCTGCCAGTAGTTGCTGTTGTCGAGAATCTTGTCACACGTAGTGGCATTGGCGGCTCTTGCACGATCGTTGGACTCTGTGAGTGCAAAGGCAGTACCACCGGCAACGGCGTGCACGTGAGTGGACAGGACGCCCGGGAATACGATTGGATCTGCTCTTTGGACGGTAAGCGGAGCGCAATTTACCGTGAAAAGCTGTGCAGAGGCGGTAGAGGACAATGCGGAGACGATGGCCGCTGCCACCGCGACGGATTTTGAAGTCATGGCGCGACTTGCTTAAGAGCGACGAATGACCTCTACGAGAACTACAAAAATCCATGAGGGCCTCGTGGCTTATATGGTTTCGAGTTTCCAGTGGTCATGATAGATCCAGAACCCATCCTGTTGTTTGAGACACTCATCAAGCCTGTGTCATTAAGTCACAAGACAACGCGACCGAGTCAGCAGCCGCATCAGACATGTCTCTGTGTCAGACAATAAGCGCGAAAGACAATGTTGAGGCTGAAATGAACAGCATCTTGGGGTTTGGCGCTGGAGGGCTCGTCAAATGGTTCCCATCTTCCGGGGCAGCACCTGTCCTGCAGTGTAGTTCAGCGTCGAAGTTGTATAATCCAGTCCGTTGTAACGTGGAAATGATGCATGGCCACGCGAGTTGGGAGCAGTCATGTATCCACGGGGCCAAGTTGAAGTCGGCCTTTGTGGCTGGATGACGGAAGATGGGGGATGACACGAGCTAGACTGCTCCAAAAGTGTACTATGCCATACGGCATGGCCACATCAAAACTTGGTCAGGTGCGTCAGCCAAGACATTTCGGCGATGTTGAAAAGTATATACGGAGCGATCAATCAGGTAAGACGTGCTTTTCCCCGAGAGTCGGTACCAAGCGGGCCATGTTCGCGCATCCTGCTCCATGGGGCGGGGAGTCTCGGACTGCAAACGCGAGGAAGCCAGATCAAAGTACAATCCTTACTCTTCAGCTGAACTTGGTATCGGTCAGCATGCTCATATGCCAGTGCAGAGGCGAGCAGTCAGGATCGACACCGCAGCATCCGCTTACACGCCACAAGCCGTCACATTCCACGAACCGGGAACCACGACCCTGTGCCAGTAATAGAGCCTAGACGGTTCCCACCACCACTTGACGTATGTTACAAACTCATGAGTTGAGCCGCGCTGTCGCGCAGATTGCATCTCCTCTGAAAGCGCCTCTGCCATTGAAACGAAGTAAGCGGCCCTCCGCGCGCAGACGTTTGGCCCTCAAGATCGGGAGTCCCGTACCAAAGCCAAGTTTCCTACATGCAGTGAGCAGCCTCCGACCACCAACTCAGTCGTTGCTCCTACCCGTCGTCGCTAGTGGCCACGCGTTGGAACAAAGGCTAGGAGGATCGATTACTCGGCCCTTTTCGCTCGTATTTAGACCACCATTACAAGCAATAGCGCTGCCCTCTGTCTCGGAGGTCACTCTGGTTGGGTGCCAAAGCCGAAAGACGGCCTTGCCTTTGCAATCGCTAGCTCGAGGACTCGGGGGCTCAAGCTTTACCCGCTACTAAGGGATCGGGGATGCGTCACTTGTCCAGCGAAATCCAGCTCTGGATTTCCTACCGGGAATATTATCTCGCTCGTCTATATTACTATTAGTTATCTATCAGTAAAATAATACCTTTTGAATACTATTAAGATTTTTAATATTAATTTGATACCTATATCATTAAGCATATACGACTGGCTTCCTACGGGAACCGACGACCCGTCGCATCGGCCCGTAACGACGGCGTATGGTGGTCGCCGCCCCCTTGTCACCATTGGCGTCATGGCTTCAATTAATGCCGGCCCTACCACTTACACGCATTTGACCCGGCCCGTAACATGAGTCATGACGCTCGTCGCTGCTGTTGTCTCTACTACCATCGCCGTCGCCGTTACTTTGGGCGTTATCGTCACCGTTACTAAATCTATTGCCGCTGCTGCTTTAAGCACTGCTTTTCATTCTTGCCATCATGGCATCCATCGCTGCATTAACTGCAATTACGCTTCGATCACTACGATCACTGCTTTAATGACCGCCACTACCTCTGCCGCTACCACTACCACTACCTCTACTATCGTTACTGCTGCTGTCTCCATTACAATCGCTGTCGCCGTCGCCGTCACTGTCTATCTTACCGTCGCCGTCGCCGTCGCCATCACTGACTGTATCGCCGTTACTACTTCAATCACTGCGTTCATGATTCCAACCACGGCTTCTATCGCTGCAATTATAACAATCACTGCCTCAATTGCTCTGATTACGGCTTCGAATACTGTAATGACTGCTTCAATAACTGCTTCAATGACTGCCGCTGCCGCTGCCGCTGCCGCTGCCTCTGCTGCTTTCCCCGCTACTGCCTCTTTCCTATTAGCTACGACGCCCTGCTCGAACTGAACCTCTGCACCCCAACAATTCTTCTCGCGGCTTTCGCATCCAAATTACGCACTCTATGGGACCGATACGAACCTGACAAATGCATTTCTTCAATCGCACAATTTGCGCGCTTGCTCCTCGTGCAATTTGGTCATCTGCATCCTGCGTTGGGAGTACTCTCCGTTGTAGGCCTAAAACTCAATGGACAATACCCCATGCCTTTGAAGGTGGTCCCACGTTTTGTATGGTAGCGACCACAGATATTACTATAGAATTTCCAGGATTAGGTGTTAGGCGAGCGAGTCCGATGAAATCCCATGACGGCTGTGACATGCACGAGAGCTGAAGGATCCAGAAACCCTGTTTGGCACTGGTGCGTCCAAAACATCATCGAGAGTTGGAAGAGCGCCTCGGCCAGCTCGAGCCTCATACCGTGGGGGAGGGAAATAGAACGCCAGTGCGGAGTTGTGTTCTCATCGTTACCGTCGTAGACTTCCTCGCACGTCTCATCGACGTTATCAAACTCATTACCGTCGCTACCATCGCTCTCAGCGTGACTGCCTTCGTCCTCTCCCGCGCCATCATCGTCAGAGCGTTCGTCGCGTTCACTCTCGCTCTGCTCGCACCAGAGGCTGTCACTACCCCGATCACCACTCAAAGTCTCATCTGCCTCGCCTTCGTCTTGTAGCCGTGATGCCAGTGACAGAATATGGTGCATCAGCGTCATCTCGTCGGCACGCAGCGGTATATTGTAGATCTCGCGTCGCTTCCGCGGCTCTAGTGCAATGGCTCGGAAGATGTAGCAGATGAAATCCTTCCACTTCGACTTTGTCTTCGTTCTGGTTGGTAGAACTCGTAGCGGCCGTGTGTAGAAGGTATCTCTCCAGTAGCTCGAGACCCAACAGCGAGATCGATAGGATGTGCGAGCTAGAGTGGCATCCGCTCGATCGAACACGTCGTCGACGGATTGCATGAGTATGTATGCGTAGTCGCGCTTCGGCTTTGGCAGAGCTCCGGACTGGTACGCCTTGCCAAGACCCCAGCAGCAAATCCTCCTTGCCTTGGTCGAGTCCTGCGGCAGGCTGGATGGCTGAGGTTGTGATGATATCGAGCGGACGATGCTGGGAAATTTCAATCCGGCCATTCCGTGTGCTTGAGCCACGGCGTGGTCTCGTTGTCCTCGACGCATGAATGAAGTTGACGATCGCGCCAGATCTGTTTGCTTTCGGCATGCAGACGGCGATCTCCGGCCGCTTCCTGTTCCAGGAGCCCTACATATGCCTTTCGCGGACAAGATTGCCTTGACACGGACTCATTTGAACAGCTGCCACATTCCGTTGGCAGGCAGGGGCTACTCGGCGGCGGAGTCCTCAACTGTGCTGCTGGCAGCTGGCACCGCAGAGGCGAGGAGCCAGGTCTGAGTGAAGGCAGAGCTAAAATGTTCATAAAACCGTCACAGTTCAAAGGAATTGTCGGGGGAGAAAATGCATACTTGCCAAGATTTATAGAATACAAGAGGCCGTGATGGACTTTTTCTTTTTGTGCTCCTTCTCATCTCTCGGGTCTCAAGAGAACGGGGCGCCCAGACCTATCGGGGCCGTTCCGCCGTGCGTGGGGGGCTTGACGAGCAACATTTTCTACGAAAAAGGACGGAGAGGTCGGTGAAACAGAGGACAGCCAATGGCAGGGGCGGAAATAAGCAGGGGAATGCCGTTTCGGCGAAAATGGGAGCGAGAAAACAGAGAGTAGTAGTAGTAGGGGGTCGTGTATTATCAAGGCTCGTAACCTCATTTCAGCGTGCTAAAGCGCGTAGAGAGGTTCCCAAGATATGCGCTTCTGCCATTTTCTTGTGTGAGTGGAGTGATCCTGTGCGTAGTCTTAGTGCCTATACAGCCGACCAGGTTGTAGGCATAATACTTCTCTAGAAGCGTCGGACCATTTAGTGCATCAACTCGACCGTACTTCTTGTTTCGTGTAGAAATGTCGAAGAACTCATCGTGGTTGTCTGATTGCATCAAGTTAACAGTCTGCTGAAGCTCGTCCAGATGCTCTCTAAGAATTTGGCCGTTTTCGAGACTGTCGACAAATTCCATCAAGTACTGAACGTCTTGTGCCAGCGCCAAGACACCATGTGGATTAATGTACTTGACCTCAGCTAACAGGGGAAGTGCCTGATATACGTATCAGCAAGGAGTTACTAAGGGGTGTAATAAGTTCATGAATCTCATGGCATACCAAGACTTTGTTGGCGGCATGACTGAGGGCGTCGAAATAGATTAGCTCCTTGATTTCTCTAGGCAATCCCAGGAGCGTCGAGTTCATCATGTTGGAAAGATACCGTGTCAATGTCTGCATGTAGTTACTGGGCTCCAGTATGGCTTCCGATGGTGTCCTGCCAAGAGACTTTAGTTGACGACAAAGAGAGGAAACGGTGCTTCCTATCAACTGACCAATCGTATTCGGCCGTGTCCACGAGGTCGTCAATTTTAGAGTTCACTAGCTCGAAAATGCGCTTTTCGGCTGTCTTCTTGTGGTTGCGGAACTCTTTCGTTGCCTTCAGCTTTAACGGCCCCCCCGCTGAAGTAGATGGTCTTGCCCTGACGAGTAGTTGTTCGAGCTCTTGACAAGCTGTCTCGAAGTGCTCGAGGTCGATGAGCATTTGGACGATCTGGCCTAGATATTGCGAACTAAGGCGCTCGATCAAACACTTGCAAACCTTCTCCGTGAGCAGTTCGTCGAGAGACTACCTATATGTCAGCGTCGCCGCATCTAGCAGCTGGTTCCACCTAATACCTTTCTTAGAGTCTCATCAATGACAGTAGGATGTTGAAATTGATCGACAGAGAAAAAGTATATCTGAATGAGGAAATTGCGAATGTCTATGCAACACAAAGGGTACATTTTTGAGAAGGGCAAGACGCAAGGGAACCTAAGCGTAACGTCAGCCTGAGCGAGAGTATGAATTACGGTCAAAAATATACGTGAGCTCCGCCTGCGGCTTGTCTTGCGAAAACCAGCTGACATTGACCACCTTCTCGTATTCCTCCAAAGACTGCACAGCCATCGGCATATAATCATCTGTAGACACAATTTACGGAGAGAGACCATTAATAATTGCATCGCGGGCAAGCGAACTCGAGGGCATACCAACCTCTTGGAAATCCTCGCTAAATCTTCGTTTGAGAAGATCAGTATACTTGTCGAAGAGTGCGAGGAGGAAGCTATCTAGGGTTGAAACAGAGTAATTCCAGCCCTGGCTAGGTGTCAGTGTGGGCGGGGGGGTCCAAGAGCTCGCCAGGGGCACAGTGTCCCGTCCTACCTCCATAGTTTGAATGAATAGGGCAATGGACCCTTCCACCTTGAGAAGTCCCTCGGCATTACCGACGTTTCCGAGCGCCTTCAGTGTCAGCGCGATGGCAGCATTGCACATGGATTGCCAGAGCTCGTCGACCTAGTTCAATATGTTATTGTGGTGCGTGGCCACCTCTGTACTAGTGAGGGCGACTCACGTCGACTGCAGAGCGTAAATGTGGCATTCGACGCGTGGTTGCGTTTTCGATGATGGCAAAACCGGCTATACTTTCGAGCAAACTACATAGGTAGGACTTGTTATCTGCTAAGAGATCGATGGAGCTAGGGAGGAGCAGGTCTTTCTGCTGGCGCCTAGTGGCAGTATATTCCGAGCGAAACCTGTTAACCTGTCCCAACGCCTCGTGAATGTGTAGGGCTTCGAAGATTGGTCTGAAATCGACTTGAAGCTCTCCGTTGTCGAGTACGTTGAAGTCATCGCTTTCGTCGCAAACGAGCTCGATGGACGCATTAAGCTTGAAGTTGGCTAAGAATGTATTATCTTCGATACGCTTTCTCTGGCGCGACCTCCGCAATTCTGTGTGGTAAAAAGCTACCCCGCCGAGGAACTGCGACGTTTCTGATTTGGAAGAGCCAGGTATCCAGATCTAACATGACCGCTTCGGATATAGCCTGTCGGGAAGCTGGAATGGACTTCAGAATGATATTGGCCAGCCAATGCTGTGTCGCGTAAGGGTCCTGGATGATGCGAGTGAGGTGCTCATGTTGTAGATCCTCGAGAGACTTGAGAGCCGAATAATAACTTCTGCGGCGAACGAGATTATGGGCATGGTTGACTGCGTGTAGTGTCCTAAGCGACTGCCTCAGGGTAGCGGCAGCGTCCGCGATATTTTGGGGGATGGATCGAGTATTGACTAAAGCCCCTTTCTGTTGGGCAAGCTTCTCTGTACCGGCTTGTATTGACTGGTTGAGCTTAATAATGTCAGACGTTAGACTGAAGCGTCTTCACGCATATGCTGGAGTCTGCCGACCGAGTCAAGGAATTCTTCGTGTTTGGTGAGTCCGATACGCTCAATGTCAGCCTCGAGATCGTCCGAGTAGCGCGCGAGGCACTGAATCAGGTTCGATGTTTGGTTCGACGTGATCGCTTTCTTCAAAACGGGCATCAGTTGATCGAGGCAGTCAGAGCCGGACGATGCAAGTATGATCTTGGAAGAGTTAGGTCAAGGAAATGTGCTCATAAGAGAAGACAAATAACCTGCGGAACTATGGAGGCATAGCCGTCGATCTCCGTGGGTCGTCGCGGCATGCTTGCGAATCTTGCGGAACCGACATAAAAGGTCGCCAGCAGACTCGTCTAGACCTCGCGAAACAGTCGCCCCTCTGATGTCAGATTACTGTCGCGCCGCCTCCTTCATTCGCAACTTGAGCCCTCGAGTCTAGTTACGCGCTGACTACCCAGGCTACCATGGCAATAGTTTTGCGGGCAAGAGAGTCGAGGATTCCCGACCTGCAGCACGCAGCCCGTCGTTGATGTGAACAGAGTCAGGCTTGATTTTGAGCCGACTGAGACAGATCGAGATGGCGCTGCCAAGTGTGGGAGGAGGATGTCGGCTAGGAAGCTAGCGGATTGGAGCTCCGTTTGGGAGGTAGACGCACAAGCATCTACGAGGTCCGTAGACCGGTGGCTCGTGAGGCGCCCTCGGCGTGAAGCGACCAGGAACCACGACGGAGGTGGCGGGGGTGCGGCTCTCAGAAGGGCAGTTGTGGCGCACACACGAGCGGGTCCTGCTGGAGAGGTGTACAGGTACGCCCCTGCTGGAGCTGTCGAGCGGCAAAACAGGTACTAAGATGATGGGCTAATGAAGCTGTCAATTAAAGATAAGGGGGTATACACAAGCTGACCCAGACGTGCAAGGGTGGGAATGAGATTCGGGGTTCAACGGGCAGTGACGCGCGTCTCCACATCACGTCGGCAGCTTGTTTCTTTTGGGACTAATAGCTGATCTGCTGCCCCTACCGACCCCCCTCCTCGGCTTCAAAGCAGGTCCGCCGCGAGCACTCCCGTCAAGACAAAGGCTTCTTACCGTCCAAATATGGAACGCCGGAGATCCAAAAGGCGCCCAAGCACACGATGGACTTGTTTCGATGGTTGGGATTACAACGGCATGGCAGAACGCTTGAAGCGGTCGCTCGCTGAGCTCAACAAGGACGCACTTTTGCGCCACGCTGAGCTCATCAAAGGGCAGAAACTCTCCATGAGCGGTCCCTTTTCGGCAGGGCAATTCTGGATATGTTTCGAGATGGTGGCTGAGGACGACAGTCTGGTGATTGCCCGCGTTCGATTGCCCCGACACCCCGACACCCTGATACACTGCCAACGGTCAGCGACGACGACGAATTTTACGCAATCACGTGCGAGGTTTCGACAATGCGTTTCGTGCGCCTCAACCTACCATCTGTGGTGGTTCCTGAAGTGTACGCCTACGAGGGCCACGGGTCACAACTTGCCGCCGCTGCAGGTGCCATGTATATGCTCTTAGAGGGCTTTTATGGAAACACTCTGCAGGATACTGCACCTGATCTTTGCAGCTTGCCTGTAAGTGAACCGCCCTTCCATTTTACCTTCCGTTGCTCTTTTTCATGCTTCTCGCCGCTGTAGCGTTCGCTTTTCAACCAGTGCAACTCACAGCCATCCGCTTTGCACGTTCTTACCAGATCCAGGTCGCAAGCCAGGAGCATATCATGGCTCAGTGGACGATGGCCCAAGCGCAGCTGGCGACTTTGGCATATCCTCAGATCGGTTCCGTCACCTCCATCACGGAGTCAGGAGAGCCTGTCATTGGCAAGTTGTCCACAGCGGCAGCTGAAGGGCTTGTTCCGCAAGGGCCGTTCTCTACGCCCGCCGAGTATTTTACTGCCATTGGAAAGGCTGCCTTCCGCAGAGCGAAGCTTCGTGATGAGGAGCGCAATGAGAACTCGTCTCACTTCAGCAGGCTCGGTGCCTTGATTTTCCTCGATATTGTACAGACTACTGGCCTTTTTGAGGCATCTCGCGCATGCTATCCTCTCAACCACATGGATCTCGGCACGCAAAACATCATAGTTGATGACGACTTCAATTTTCTAGGCCTCATCGACTGGGAGTTTGCCCAAACAGCCCCATGGCAGGTCAACCACTACCCAATGCCTTTTCCACTCCTTTGGCCGGACGAAAAGATCAAGAATGCCCTCGAGGACCCCAGACATGTCGCACACAAGAACGTGTCACGGCAAACTTTTGCTCGACAACTGTACTCGGAGAAATTTCGGGACGCTGAATTAAATCTGGGGAAGGAAGGACAATCCCTGGGAGGGACATTCGCCGAGGTGTTGGCGAGCCCGGCGTCGAGAATTTACGCTTGCTTCACCAAGCTTCGAGGTTCCCCAGCGGAGGATGGCGACCAGGTCCGCGAGATGGTGCGGCTTGCATTCGGATTTGATTCTGATGGAACAGATCAATACCTCAAGAAGATGGAGTGTAAGTTGGATGAAGTAAAGAATATATAATTGGTTTATACTGCGATAGGAACGGCCCCAAACTTAGACAAGCGAGTTTTGAGCTCATGCGTAGCATCTAAATTGCGGCCTTGCCTTGCAGTCGAGACGTGCTCCAACAGTCGATGCCCCTCCTCCGCCGTCCTAGCCCTTACTCTCAACTGAATAATATGCTCCAACTTTCTCGCCCTGGAGTTTTATCACCAGTTGCGATGCGTCTTGTTAGCTTGGAGGGATCAGCTCTGGCCAGTTTCTCAGCTGATTTTCTGTGGCGAAAGAAAATGTAACTGGTGATCCATGTCTCGTCTCGAAAGCAACTCTTGCATCCATGATAACCCTGGAAGTTGGGTAAGTAGAGAGAGGTCTGCGAGCAGAGTCCTGACTCACAGTCCTCCACTTTTGAATGGTATGTTCGGAGCCTCACAGGCCGATCGATCCAGCCTAGCAAGCGCAACTTCCCACATGCGGCTTGCCGCACGAACACTATTCAACATCTCCCGTGGCACTCTGTGCGAACCGCTCCAGTACCTTGCATGAGATTCCGCGCTCCACGGCTGAACAACGAGAATCTCAGTCCCCGCGCCGCCCCTCCTGAGTTGGTAGATGTGGCCTTGGTCTTCGTGGATTCTCCGGTAATCTCCTAGAGCATACCGTCCAAAAGATGACTCGAGGATTGTTTGAACGCGCTGGCAGCGTTAGAATGACATCACGAAATGTAATATTCAGCACCAACCGCATCTTGGAACACGTTGAGGCGGTAAAATTCCAGACCGGCAACGGACGAGGGCGAAAATTGAGACCGACTTCCTTCCATTTCTGCTATACGGAGGCCTATTGCAGGGTCCTGAATAGCCTCATGGCTGAGGCGTTGAGAACATGACACATGAATC
Organism: Tolypocladium ovalisporum; assembly: GCA_024340015.1. Lineage (NCBI taxonomy): Eukaryota > Fungi > Ascomycota > Sordariomycetes > Hypocreales > Ophiocordycipitaceae > Tolypocladium > Tolypocladium ovalisporum. The sequence continues at coordinate 395,224 of JALHBZ010000150.1, read as the reverse complement.
TCGATGAGCCTTGATCCGGTTACCTCAGGACCGGCATATAGATTTATATAAGGCTATAGATCTCTGAATCGTTGATAAGTAAACCGCTTCACGAAGGCCGATCGCTACCTCTTAATTAGTATGATATATTAGATACCCCTAGACTACCTCTTAATATAGCCGCTGTAAGTTCTTCAACTCAACCATAACTAGAATATCGCTATGCTATTCAATATGATAAAGCTCTAAAATTTAATAGTATTATATACATATTACGCGTATTTAAGCAAGGCCATAACTTGGAGAGCCTAGATTAGTACTACTCGCAGTATTAAATCCATCGACCGTTCGTTCCTTAATTTATGTAGGGTTATAAGTAGTAACAGTCTCAAACCATTAGAGATAGATAGCGATTCCTCTCGCAAATTGGTGAGAGTACCTCTTTCAATGCTGCCGTATATATGAATGGGAACCTAGCGAGTCGACTTTCGAATCTACAGACGCCCTGCGGGCGTCTCGGCACGGCAAGCAAATAGACAACACGAGGACCAGGCTCACCAAGTGATGTAATGGTCAGTCGTGTGTGTGACTGACTGCATCTTCCATTACTGACCGCCTCGCTCGACATAGATACCGGGGCAGAGCTTGCACGGGCTTGGCTTGGCATGCCTCTTGATATCGAAATACATTACAAGCAGGTCCGGTTGGACCTCACGCAGCATGAGACCCGTTGTCGATTCTCACCTTGACAAGCTACGTAGCAGGGAGCGTATTCTGTCGTAAATGCGCCTTCCGAGTCTTGAACGCTGCGGGTTGCCGTGTAGCCCAGAGCGTTCCCGTCCACTTCCCTGATAGCAAGGATTCTCAACGGTGCAATCGACGTCTGTTGACTTCGCTTTCGAGGGAAAGAATGAGGCTGGTTCTAGAAAATCATATTAGTGACACAATCGGGATACGCTCGTCTTTCGTGCTACGGCGCCAGCACGGGGGCGCTTGAGAGGTTTGCAATCGTCAAACAAAACCATATCCAGGGCGCAGCCAAGGGACCGGGGTCTATCCACGTAATCATGCTGCGACACTCTTTGCTTGATGGTTGCCAGTCGGGTAATGCTTCCGGCGCATTGTCCCGGTATCAAGGCGTCATATCGCCGGACTGTTCGCCATCGCAGAGTGCCGGTGAAGGAGATGGTCAATCTACCTCAAATGCCGACCCTTGTCCCTGTCCTTGTCCAACGACTGGACAGCACACGGCCCGGTGGATTTTGTATTGCGAGTTGCAGTTGTGGCGATTGAATCTGATCCGAGAGGGTGCCACTGACTCGAAGTCAACGAAGCCAACTCACGGCCGTGGAGCTGGACAAATCCGCGAAGCCAGGAATTCGTTGGTCAGTGGATAAAGATACGCATCGTAAACGGGTCACCGAGACGGCAAGTAAGCATCTGAGATCGGCTCGGCCGGTACTTCAACGCCAGCTGTCAACTTGGCGCTCGGGCAACCCATCTGCCGCTGCAGAAGTGTGCAGACAACCTAAATCCACAAGACTCGAGCATTGTACGCTTCATCAGCGTTGGACACTGGCTGGCGCTTTGACCGTGCTCAAACAGTTGGGCGGAAGATTGCGGAACGGTGACGACGGCGAGTGCAAATAACCACGACGGCCGTCAGGAGCTCCGGGACTTTTCGCACACCATCCGATGAGTAGCAAAGCATTGATGGGGTTCTAGAAGTGTCGTACAGTCCGTACCTATGGTCCAGCACGACATGAGGTGCAAAAAGGGGTGGCGTCCGCCTCCCGCACCCCAGGCTAGCCTGGCCCGGCCCCTGCCCTCGACGACAACCTGCGACAAGGCAGCTGGACCAAACATCAGGGAACGCTGCACTTTTGCCTGAACAAGCATAAAAATAAACTCTCAAACAGCTTCAGCGGATGCGGTTGCGCAATCCGCGTCTCCAGAAGGGGAGCCCGGAGCAGCTGTCGCCACGGCTGCCGCACCGCACGCGCAATGTCTTGGGTCTAATTTTACCACCGACTTGCAGTTGTAATGAGTAAATGCCCGCTGCTGACGCGTGCGACCTTTCGTCACTGCCTTTGGTCAAGCACGGTCCGGACTCTGGCCACCAACACCGCCGCAGTAACATGACGATCATCGCGCTGCCACCGCAGACGCTCATCACATGACCGTCGACAGACTGCGAGGACCTTGGAGGACAAGAGGCCCCTCGACGACGTCGAGATCTGGGCCCAATCTCAAGTCGAAACGTTGCATGCTATCTCCGTGACAGTGCAGCGTACCCAGTCTGGCAGCCAGCCGAGACGGCTAGTGTGTCGATTTGGCTTCCTAGCCTCCCGCGATTTGATCCTGGGCGGAGCGCTCCCCCGGATTGGCGGGCTCACGGACGTGTGCATCTTCAAATACCGAGCTCGGACTGCCTTTGACACGGCACGGCCCTCCCACGTGCCTGCAAGCTGGGCGTCGACGGCGCAGACAACCCCTGGATCCTTGCTCGTCCCTATCGCGACCCGCTTCAGGGCCCAACTTTGCCAGTAGGCGGAGTCCATCGCCCGCCGCAATGTGAAGCAGGTCGCGTCCCAGGACGGCAACGCTCTTATCTGTCCGCCTCTGCCATCTTCACGGCGGCGATGTGGCAGAGCTCCGTTGTCACCGTGCCGGCGTCTCCACCGCCGTGAGACACTGCTATCCGGAAACCCTCTTGCCCTGACTCCGTCTCCGAGAAACAGAACAAGGGCAGAGGCAAATATGGAAATGAGGCCAAAGGGGTGTTTCTTTGCAAGGGCCGGTGCACGGCTTCGTTTATTCCCCAGTCGACTGTTCACTTCTTAATAAGTGGGCGGTGGCCAGAGTCTCCTCTGTCGAAGCTGCTTGACGTCTGGACTTGTTCATTCCGCTTGTTCTTCAGTAGCCTCTATATTCGGGCCTCTGCCCTCACTGTTTTCATTTCTTTCCGTACTCATCGTACCTGTTGGCACCCTCGCTGTGTGCAACATGGCTCACAGACGCGCCTCGCTGAGTTGGACCGACTCCAACATTTCGACGAGCAGAAACTCCACAGCCTCGCGGCACTCTCACGACTTTCCACCACTAGACACCACAGTAGGGTTGGGAGAAAAGGGAAAAGGCTACGTCCACGAAAAGGGACTCGAGTATGAGACGGGCACTCCTGTTCTCGAGGCGGCGCATGGCAACATGGACAACGCCCACCATTCCCCGGGGATTGACATCTACGACCCGAACCGACCAAAGTTGCCCTTTCGGCAGCGACTACATCACTTCACATGGGCATGGTACACGCTTCCCATGAGTACCGGGGGCTTGGCTCTTCTCATCTTTGCCCAGCCCAATCAGTTTCCCGGCTTGAGACAGATTGGTCTCGTGGTATACGTTGTCAACATCTTCATCTTCACGGCCATAACCGTCATGATGATGACTCGATTCTTCCTACACCCGGGAGACATGTCTCAATCGGTCAAGCACCCTCGCGAAGGCTTCTTCCTTCCGACATTCTTCCTGTCCGTCGCCACTCTCATCACAAGCACGCATCGCTACGCGATCCCGGACAACGACACTTCTCTGATATGGGCCATCCAGGGGGCCTTTTGGGCCTACGTCGTGGCCACTCTCCTACTGGCCATTGGGCAGTACAGTTTCGTGTTTGCTGCGCACAGCTTCGGCCTGCAGACCATGATGCCGACCTGGATTCTTCCCATTTTCCCCATCATGTTGTCCGGGACCATTGCCTCGGTCATTGCCGACACGCAGCCAGACATTGTGGCGGTACCCATCATCATCGCTGGCTTGTCCTGCCAAGGCCTGGGCATTTCTGTCGCGGTGATGATGTACGCGCACATGGTCGGCCGCCTGATGTCGGCTGGCCTCCCGAACCGAGAGCACCGACCCGGTCTCTTCATGTGCGTCGGGCCGCCGGCTTTCACGGCGCTGGCTGTCATTGGCATGGCCAACGGTCTGCCGGCCAACATAGCACCGACCATGGACGGCAAGGTGTTTGACGTGAGCATCATCCGCACCATTGCGCTCGTGAGTGCGGTGTTCTTGTGGGCGCTGAGCTTCTGGTGGTTTGGCATTGCCGTCGTCGCCGTCATCCAGGCGCCGCCCAAGTACTTTCATCTCGGCTGGTGGGCGATCGTGTTTCCTAACACGGGATTCATCCTGGCCACGATTGCCATCTCCAAGGAGCTGGGCAATACGGCCGTTACGTGGGTTGCTACAGGCATGAGCATTTGCCTCCTCTTGACCTACTGCTTTGTGTTTTACAGCCATGTGCGGGCCGTCCTCAGTCAGGACATAATGTATCCAGGGAGAGACGAGGACTTCGAGGACCACTAGGGATTGTGCATTCGCATGACTCTATAGGTGTTACAATCACGGGCACCTCTGTTCCATAGAATTCATTATTCTGGCCATCATTGATTTCGAGCATACAAGAGCTGGCGTTGGATGGCTGAAAACAGAATGACGAGTCGGTCAGAAACATCATGGAAAGTATCATTAGAGGAATATCAGGGCGTCCAGGTGCTGGAACACCATGACGACTCAGTCTCGTGTTTCATGTTTCACCATTGATATGGCAATGTTCTCGTGAGTGACACATTGATAGTCAGAGAACCCGCTGTGAGCAGTGCATCACTTTGCGGAGAGGCGATCATTGAGACTGCGCCATTACCTAGGGCGACACCGCGAATGGGCTGCCATTGCTCGGTTTCAACATGCAAGGCGAGCGAGGGTCGTAATGACGACTTGCCGCGACACGGAGCTCGTGTCCGACGTGCGTAAGAATACCGACGACTAGAAAGACAGCTTGGGGCTCGGGAAACTCAGATTGGGCTTCGTCTCGAGCAAGATTCTACAGCTACTGTTGGCGCGCCTCTCCCATCCAAACAGAATCGCCTTGAAGGAGTGTGGACTAGTCATCTCGACAGGTTCAGCATCTACGTAGCTGTGCAATTGAGTGTGTAGTCAATCGAGCCCGTATGTCAAGGCTTTGAGAAAGGTTGCATCGCGTTTGGCGATACAGAGGTACGTAATCTCCGCGGGAGAGAGACCTAGTTGTGCTTCTTTCAAGAAACGTCCTCAAACTGACAAGAAGGAACTGTCACTAGTCCAAGAATTGCATGTCTTGCGGACCGCAACTCGTCCGTCTGCGTAGACGATTCGTGGCAACGCCTATCCGACGTGGACTATGCAAGTCATGTTTGCGAAATAGAGTTCAAATACCCTGCTGTCGCGGGCAGAACCGTTCTTTAATCAAGAGCAGGTACGCGATGAAACGAGGGTCGGGCGTCGGCTGTGTCGAAATCGTCGCGTGGGTCGCGCGTTTGGAGTCATGCTCCGAGGCCGACACGATTGTGCGCCAGCGGGATCCGACACTCCTCGCTGAAATTGGCTGGTGTCCCGGCAGCTAGCCCCTTCCGCGGGTCCCAAACACCATGGTAGTCCACAGTCGATCTTGCTGATTGTTTACAACAGCGTCGAACAGTCCGTTGACGCCACCGCGAGGAGCTGTGGTGGCGCTGAGGCCAAGGTGAAACGAACACTGGTATCATGGAGACGGACGGGGAGCGACAATCTGGGGCGATCAATGGGGGTTTGCGGAGGTGGATGCTCATTGATAAAGTCCGTGTCTCCATGCTTGGTTGTCTCGTACGTCGAGGCAAGCGAAGACTCCATTCCTCGCCGGCAGAGCTTGTATTGGTTTGGCCACGAGCGCGCTCTTGTCGCTGGTCGACTTACTTTCATTGCAAATACTTGCTTGCTAATTCTTTGTTTGTTTACTGAGCCGTCGTTGCAATCATTCTTGTCATGTCATTGGCAACGTCTTCCAGGGGGTTTGCTTGCTTTCTGGCCACTCTGTTGCTATTTTGCTTTAGCCATGGAGGTCATGGGGATACCGTGCCTTCCGACGACAGCTCTGCCGACTCGTGGCTCGGCAGCATGTACAACGTCATCACGCCCAGGACCGTGGATGCAGTTGCGGCAGACAGACACCTGCGCCGGACCTACCTGTCCCTGTTGGGCTTGTGCGTCGACACGTCGAGACACCTGGCAGGCAAGTACGAGGTGCCGGAACTGGCCGTCATCTCCGACGACCTCGACGCCCACCTCCGAGAGGTCAATGCAAACACGGACGCCGACTATCGCCTCGAACTCAAGCAAAGGGCACCGGCCTCGGGAAGCAGCCATGATCTGACAAGGAGGGAGGGCTTCCTCGGCGGTCTTTTCGGAGGGCTGGGAGGAGGAGACAAAAAGGACGGTGGGGGTGGTGGTGGTGGTGGTGGACCACTTGGTGGCTTAATCTCTGGCGCCGCCGACAAGATCCTGGGCGGAGTCCTCAAGATGACGGGACCTGCCCTCGCCGGCGCAGGCTTCTTCACGGGTGTCGGGATTGGCGAGGGAGCGGCTCAGGGCCTGAACATGGCTTCTGCCGATGCGAGCAAGAAGACGGGCGCAGTGGTGGCGAAGGAGAACAATATGCAACGGACGGGTCTGAACCCGGTGCTCGAGAACGCAGGCATTGGCCTGACAGCGACGGCTCTCAAGGCAGTGGGCATCCAGAACCTGAAGTTCCCGGACCCCGCCGGCGCTGCACTGGCCTTTGGCAACGGCCTGGGCAACGGGGCGGCCATGGGCCTGAAGCTGACGACCAAGAACGTCGGGCCGGCGTCCACCAACGCTTCGGCGGGCTTCGACATCCCCGGGATTGCAAACAACCTGGCCTTTGGCGTGAGCAGGTCGCTGACGGAAAACGTGAATACGAGCTCCTTTGGCCTCGCCTCGATCCTGTCCAAAATCGACCTTGGCAGCACGGCGCTGAACGTCGGTGCGGGGCTCGGCAGCGGCGCGGCCATGGGCCTCAAGCTGACGAACAACAACCTCGCTCCCGCGCCAGCCGCCGCGTCGGACGTTCCGCGCATCGCGGGCACCTTTGCCTTTGGCCTCAGCAAGTCCGTCACCGACAACCTCAACACGACCGACCTGCTCAACAAGGCGGGCGGCTTGGCCAACCCTCAGACCCTCGCCAAGTTTGCCGGCCCCGCGGTGGCCGGATTCGGCAAGGGTCTCGGGGACGGCGCCGCAGTGGGGCTAAGTCTGCGGGCCGAACAGCCGGAGGCGCCGGTGGGGCCTTTGCCGGACGGTAGCGTCGACGTCGGCGGCGTCGCCAGGAGTTTCGCGTCGGGTCTGACTTCGCGATTCCTCGCCAACGGTACCGCCAACAAGGCCCTCAGTGGGTTGACCGGCCCGGGAGGGTCCCTTACCAAGAACCTCGATGTTGGACGCATCGCCAGCGGCTTCGGCAAAGGTCTCGGCGACGGAGCCGCCGTAGGTCTTAGCTTGCGCCCCGATAACCCAGGGGCCCCGATTGCGGGACCATCATCCGACGGCAAACTTGACGTTGGTGGCATCGCGCAGACATTTGCCTCGGGCCTCACTTCGCAATTTCTTGCTAATGGTACCGCCAACAAGGCTCTCAGTGGACTTACAGGCCCGGGAGGTTCCCTTACCAAGAACCTCGATATCAGTGGAATTGCAAGTGGCTTCGGTAGAGGTCTAGGCAACGGAGCCGCCGTGGGCCTTAGCCTACGGGCCGATCAATCAGGGCCACCAATTGCGGGATCATTGCCCGACGGCAACCTTGACGTTGGTGGCATCGCACAGACATTTGCCTCGGGTCTCACTTCGCAATTCCTTGCTAATGGTACCGCTACGAAAGCGCTTAGCGGCATTGCTGGTCCGGGAGGCTCCCTCACCTCGAACCTCGATATCAGCGGACTTGCAAGTGGCTTTGGAAAGGGCCTCGGCGATGGCGCTGCCGTAGGTCTCAGCCTACGGCCTGGTCAGCCAGGGCCACCCGCATCAGGATCTCTGCCGGATGGGAGGCTCGACGTCGGAGCCATTGCGCAGACCTTTGCTTCAGGCTTGACCTCGCAGTTCCTGGCCAATGGCACTGCTAACAAGGCACTTGACGGCCTCACCGGCCCCGGCGGCTCCCTCACAGCTAACTTCGATGTAAGACGTATCGCCAGTGGGTTCGGCAAGGGTCTCGGTGACGGCGCTGCCGTGGGGCTTAGTTTACGGGCCGACCAGCTAGAGCCACCAGTGTCGGGAGCTCCGCCGAACGGCACCCTCGACGTTGGCGGCATCGCACAGAGCTTCGCTTCGGGCTTGACGTCGCGGTTCCTCGCCAACGGCACCGCTAATAAGGCTCTCAGCGGGCTGACAGGTCCGGGATCCCTTGCAGGAAACCTCGACGTTGGCAGCATCGCCAGCGGCTTCGGCAAAGGCCTCGGTGACGGCGCTGCCGTTGGCCTCAACCTTCGGGCTGATCAGCCTGGGCCGGTGCCGGGGCCTCTACCTGATGGCAAGCTCGATGCCGGAGGCATTGCGCAGACCTTTGCTTCCTCGTTGACGTCGCGCTTCCTCGCAAACGGCACAGCCAACAAGGCACTGAGCAGTCTTACCGGCCCCGGAGGTAGCCTGACGGGAAGTTTCGACGTCGGCAGCATCGCCAGCGGGTTCGGCAAGGGTCTTGGGGACGGTGCCGCCGTCGGTCTCAGCCTCCGGCCCGACCAACCGGAACCGGTGCTGCGGTCCCAGCCAAACGGCACCCTTGATGTCGGCGGCATTGCGCAACGCTTCGCCTCTGGCCTGACGTCAAAGTTTCTCGCCAACGGCACCGTCACCAAGGCTTTGAGCACCCTTTCGGGTCCCGGAGGACTACTCACGGGCAACGTCGACGTGAGCCGACTCGCCAGCGGCTTCGGCAAGGGTATTGGTGACGGCACCGCGATCGGCCTCGGTCTACGTTCCGAGCAGCCAGAGGCAGCACCGCCACCGCTGACCAACGGTAGTCCCGACGTCGGCGCCATCGCGCAAAGCTTCGCCTCGGGCTTGACGTCGCACTTCCTCGCCAACGGCACCGTGGACAAGGCGCTCAGCAGCATCACCGGTCCAGGAGGCCCCATCAGTGCCAGTACCTCCAATGTGAGCTTTGGACGCGTCGCCAACGGCCTCGCCAGGGGGCTCTTGGCCGGCGTTGGCGACGGTGTCGAGGCCATAGGCGGCATCAACGCACTCATCAACGGAACCGCCACGGCGCCGACGCAGGCCATTCCTGAATCCAAGACGACCTTTGACGATTCCGTCGGGGGCGCTGCTACGGGCTTTGGACAAGGACTGGGGAGCTCTGGGGTGGTGACGGTGCAGAAGCTGTTTGCTCGCGGAATCAACCTCTCTCCTCTTCGGTCGCCTGCTCCAGCCAACGGGACGTCAAAGTCGAAGCGCCACGTCACAGCTCTTGAAGTTGCTCCTTTCGAGGGAGCCCAAGATGAGCGGCGACAGGCGGACGTTTCAATCATCCCCAGCAGCCTGCCCACCAATCTCAACCTGTCCCTCGTGCTGAGTGCCAACACCTTTTCTGTGGTGCTGCAAAAGGCAGTAGATCTCATATCTTGCGAGGGTGTCGGCGGCCTTGGTCTCGTCACTCTCGGCTTGAGCAAGAGCGGCGCCATCTCTCGCGGAGGACTCGACCCCAACACTGTCAAGTTTCTCAAATCCTTGATTCCCCAAGGGACGATTCACTTTGTCAATGCGCGTAATACGTACGATATTGACGGACAACAAGTTGCCAAGGGCCTCGACACCTCTCTCACTGCAGCCGCTGGCGGCATTTCCGTCAATGGCACCAATCTCATCCCCTTTGCCGTCTTCCTGGTCCTGCATGGTAAGTGCTACTACCGTCGCTGTTTCGTGTGGCCGGCTAACAAGTCTTCAGCTCTCTTTGGCATTGTCGCTCTGGCCAACCTGCTGCCCCTAGTGTTGACACTCCAGGGTCTTCGCAGCATCCTGGATCGTATCAATATGGCCCACGTCCTGCCCGCCTGGACGCCCAAGGCGACCAAGCTCATCTGGCTCGCGGGCATCGCACCGTCCGTCATTCTGATTCTCATTTTTGGAATCTTCCCGGCGTCCAAGTCGGCCCACTTCCAGACGGCTCACGGTGTAAGTCCCATCCCCGGCTCCTACACGCGACCCCGCGGGTTTTGTGCGTCCGAGCGCCACTGACAGCTCGTAGATCCTCGGCTTGATCACCTTGATCATCGTCGTGGCTGCGGTCCCTTTGCAAATACTTTCCACCCGAGCACCCCCGCCACCACCCGGAGCCTGGATGAACATGAACCGCGCGACCATTGCCTCTCACGGCGCCAACCAGCTCTTGTTGATCCTCGTGCCATTTACCATCACGACTGGCTTTGCGGATCTGAGTAGTATCGCGCTATGCCTCACACATGTGCTGCCCGTAGAGCTCGTCGTCGGTCTGGGAGCTGGCTTGACGTTTATGGTTGTGCTCGGCCAGGCGGTGAGTAGTACCGACCTGTACATTGCATTCAGGGTAGGGAAACGCAAAAAGGTCGTGGGAACGGTCATTGAAAAGATATCAGGAGGTCGTGTATAGCTTTGCAGTTTCGTATGTATTCTTCGGCAGTCGTTTAAAGCCAGAAAGTCATCGTCAATGTCGGTGCCTGACTCGAATCGAGAAAGTGCAGGATGAGTTCGGATGGCACAACGATAGAGGCCGTCTGCATCCATTGTAGCCACGGCTGCGTGTCAACGACCACGTGGCTCCACGATCAATTGCAGCACCGGCATGATCGATGGACTTCATTAACGTTGCATCTCGCTGGGGCAAGCGACTGAAGTCAGCATTAAACTTGCAGGTTGACCAATGGATCCGTATCGCTGGTTCTGTTGGTGAAGCTCGGGCAATGGCTAGTCGGCCTCCGTGTCACGTATAAGCTGATGCGTTCATATGTCTCAACAGACCGCAGTTCCCGGCTCCGGACCCGCAGAAAGAGTCGGTGAATCGAGTCCAGAGCAAAGACGGCTCAGGCGGATAGAGTGCGTATACGGCATTGCGCCCGATCGAGAAGCCTTCGAACTGGGCTCCCCGGCCCGCAGCACAGACTGAGGCAAAGCGTCACGAGCCTCGACGGACCCAACGCAACACCCAACACAATTGGCGACGCCCGAGTTGACAACATCCCGGCAACAAAATGGCCAGCATGCTGACGTGAGCGACAGCGCTGCATTGAGCATCAGCCCTACGAGGCCAGACTAGATGCTGTTGGGCCCCGCCCGAGCTTGTCCATCGTCGACTGCTCGAGCGGTGAAGTAGTCGAGCCGTTCGCCTATCTCGAGGATGACTTGCTGCGTGCCGACAACATTCGGCTGCGACGGGAAGCCGGGATTATAAGTGACACAATAGCACTGCAGCTGGCGGCCCTCATTGGTTCTCTACTGAGCCATTGGCCGGTCTGGGCTGCGTCTCAGCGGAGCCCATGCAACTCCAGCGGATCTAAGGGCATGGGTCCGCATGGAAGCCCATCGGCACACGTCTGCAGCTGTTGTCGAGTGATGCCAGAGATTCATCAGCATCATCCTGCGCATGGCAGCCGGTACCGATTCGTGGCGAAGCTCTCTGGCAACTTGGCGACGCGTCAGATGTGCGTTGCTAAAATCTGACAGAGGCGGGCGGTGTCCACGGATCTCGACGGAAACCTACAACGCCGAGCAAGCACCTCAGCAGCGGTGCCAGAGTTAGGAGCCTTTTACTTGCTACGTGCTGATGTTGGCGCGTCATCCATCGGACATGTACCGCGTTGTGCTGACGGAGCGTGCGGATGTCTGCCGAGAGAGGCCATCAGAGGCCTCGCAGACTGGTGATACGTGACGTATGCGCGTGCAGATGCATGCAGTGCGAACCTCGTGGCGTACTTAAAGGCCATTTCCCCGTTGATGCTTGGTATTGCAAGTGCTCTCGCATCACCATCACAGCCTCCGTTCTCGACCCCATCCGCAGTGATGGCATTCACCGGCAGCAGAGAGGGCATGGCCGCCTACGCCGGCCCGTCGCTGTTCCAACCGCACCGGGCGAGGGACGCCATCCGCGACGCGCACAAGAAGAAGATTCCGCCTCTGATGGGCTACTACGCCGGCCTCAGCTCGCTGCCGATTACGCGGTTCCTGGCGCCCATGAACTTTGACACGATGTGGATCGACTGGGAGCACAGCTCGTGCAACGTCGAGACCATGACGAGCATGGTCCACGAGGCCATCTTCATGAGCCAGGGCCGCACCATTCCCTTTGTGCGCGTCCCGGGCCACGACCACGCCGCCATCGGCTACGCCTTGGATGCCGGAGCCAGCATTGTCGTCCCACAGGTATGGAAATGAGTTTTTGATGCGTCGTCCGCAGCTTGCTTGTGCCCTCGGCTCACTCGTGTAGGTCGATACCGTCGAGCAGGCCAAGCACGTCGTGTCGGCGGCCAAGTTCGGGACCAAGCAAAACGGAACTCGATCGGCGCCGCCTTTCCGCCTCGTTCCATTCCTGACCGATACGCCCTACGACTCGACACGCGACATCCACCAGTGCCTCAACGACCAGGCCGCCATCATGATCCAGATCGAGACGCTGGAAGGCATCAACAACCTCGACGCCATCCTGACCGAGGTCCCCGACATCGACATTGTGTGGCTCGGCAGCCTCGACGCCCGCATCAGCATGAACCTGCCCGGCAACTTTGGCCTGGGCGGCGACGAGGCCGAGTGGCACGCGGCGCGAGACAAGTTCTTCGAGGTCATTGACAAGCACGACAAGCCCTATGGCGGCTTCGCCTTCACCAGCCCTCCGTACGGCTCCAGCGAGGCCTTCAAGAAGTCGGTCGAGCGCATGTCGTTCATCACCGTCTCGGCCGACGTCATGCACCTGGCCAACCTGGCAAACGATCTGAAGGATGCCAGGGAGCTTGCCGCCAGCTCCGTGAAGCAGAGAACAAACGGGAGCGCGTAGACGAGAGCATGATGGACAGAGTGAGTGTTGAAGCAATGTAGACTAGACGTTCTCGGTGCAGCAAGTCAGGGTCGGGATGCCGGGTAGAGTGTCTCCATGGGTAATCGTTCTAGGCGGCCACGGAATAAAAGCTTAGCGTCGCAGTGCTCCCAAATATGGTGGCTCCGCATGGCTCCCAAGCCCCCGGCTCAGGAGGGGCCGACTTATGTCCGGACCCTCGGCGACACTCCGAAGTGCTTTCCGGAATGGCCCAATGAGACGACGGCAATCCAAACATGTACTTCATCCGTCGTCGTCGTCGTCGTCGTCGTCGTCTCCCATCGGATGGCCTCGGTGCCTCCTGTTCCAACATTGACGAGCCGCGCCGGTCAGGCACTGCACATGGTGCTCTGCTGCAAGTCAAAGTCAATGGCCCGCTAGCCTGCTCGGGTGAAATGGCGTCGAACCAACCAACAAAGGACGCGCCATTTGTCGACAGCGGAGATCCCCGCGATGGGGCGCTTGGCTCGAGTCTGTCTAGCGGTGCCCTGCCGGGTCCAGGTCCGGTTCCCATGCCATCTCCCCCCCTGAGCCAATGGAGCAGGCTACTGGCGATACGAGTACTCGTAAATTCCTCGTGTGTATCCGTACATGGATTAACGAGCTTACGCGTGGTTCGCGCTGACAGCTGTCACGCGAGCACACGCCTCTCGGCCAGCGAATGCCCGAAAGGGGGCGTTCTGCGCGGGCGCCATGCCGGACCGAGTAGCAATGGAACTTTCAGCTCCGCAATCTTAAGCTTCGGCAGGGCCCTGGGAAGACAACTCGGAGGCCACCGACAGCGGCCGTTCAACACGTGCCTGAGTCAGGGCCCCCCCCTTTGCGGTTGGGGGACCGCCCGACCCGTCCATCCCCCCGGGACAAGCTCCGTGTCGACGTATTGTTGCCTCCCGCAACAACACGGCAACAAAGCCAAGCAACACTCACCTCCAGCGCCACGAGACAGACAGCTCTCGAGCCGCCATCATGGAGGACCGCCGACTGTCGCGCAGCGATGCCGCCGACCAGGCGCTCGCGACGCTCGGCTACAAGGCGGAGCTGCCGCGCAACCTCAGCATGATGAGCATCCTCGGCCTGTCGTTTGCCATCATGGCCGTGCCCTTTGGCCTGTCGACGACCATGTCCATCACCCTCACCAACGGGCAGTCCGTCACCGTGCTCTACGGCTGGATCCTCGTCTCCCTCATCTCCGTCTGCATCGCCGCCTCCCTCGCCGAGATCTGCGCCGTCTACCCCACCGCCGGCGGCGTCTACTACTGGTCTGCCATGCTCAGCACGCGCCGCTGGGCGCCCATTGTCAGCTTCGTCGACGGCTGGCTGACCCTCGTCGGCAACTGGACCGTCACCCTGTCCATAAACTTCTCGGGCGCCCAGCTCATCCTCAGCGCAATCTCCATCTTCAACGAAGACTTTGTCGCCAACGAGTGGCAGACGGTGCTGTGCTTCTGGGCCGTCATGCTCGTCTGCGCCCTCGTCAACGCCTTTGCCTCGCGCCACCTCGACCTCATCAACAAGATATGCATCTACTGGACCGCCGCGAGCGTCCTCATCATCATGGTGACGCTGCTCGTCATGGCGCCCACGCGACGCTCGGCCGAGTTTGTCTTTGCTCACTACGACGCCTCGGCGAGTGGCTGGCCTGACGGGTGGTCCTTTTTCGTCGGCTTGTTGCAGGGTACGTTTCCCCTTGACCCCCTCCCCCGGAAACTCAATCGAGTGAAGCACTGACCAATGTCTCCGTGCGCAGCGGCTTACACGCTCACCGGCTACGGCATGGTCGCCGCCATGTGCGAAGAGGTCCAGAATCCGGAGCGCGAGGTGCCCAAGGCCATTGTGCTCTCCGTCGTCGCCGCCGGCGTCACCGGCGTCATCTACCTGATCCCGCTGCTCTTCGTCCTGCCCGACGTCAAGATGCTGCTCAACGTGGCCAACTCGCAGCCCATCGGCCTGCTCTTCAAGACAGTCACTGGATCCGCCGCCGGAGGTTTCGGGCTGCTGTTGCTCATTCTGGGCATCCTCATGTTTGCTGGCATCGGGGCGCTGACGGCTGCCTCGCGCTGCACGTACGCCTTTGCCCGTGACGGGGCCATCCCCGGATACCACCTGTGGGCCCGCGTCAACAAGAAGCTCGATATGCCGTTGTGGGCCCTCGGGCTGTCCGTCGTCGTCGACTGCCTCCTCGGCTGCATCTACTTTGGCTCGTCTGCCGCCTTTAGTTCCTTCACCGGCGTGGCCACCATCTGCCTGTCCACCTCCTACGGCGTTCCCGTCCTCGTGAGTCTTGTCCGTCGCCGAGAGGCCGTCAAGAATTCTCCGTTCCCGCTCGGCAAGTTTGGGCCCATCATCAACATCATCTGTATCGTCTGGATCGCTCTGGCCATTGTCATCTTTTGCATGCCCGTATCGCTGCCCGTCAATCCGAGCAATATGAACTACGCCTCCGTGGTGTTTGCTGGCTTTGCCGCCATCGCCTTTATCTGGTACTTTGCTTATGCGCGCAAGAACTTTACGGGTCCTCCAGTCATCAAGGGCGATGAGCATGACCCGGGAGTCATGTTCGGGAGGCGGATGAGCGGTCCGACGAGCAACGGCGCCGCCACAGATTCGGAGACGGTGCCGCAAGTCGTGGAAAAACACACAAAGTAGGATACGCCTGTCCAGATACAGTCATGTTAATCAGAAGCCATGAGTTGAAGTCTTGAGGAGTCCATTGCGCAGCGTGATAATCGAGAGCCGTGCAAGCCACTTGTTGTCCCGGACCCGTCAAGTCCAGTCGTGTCGATCGTGTCCGATTGTCTCTCATGGTCAATCACTGTCCACGTTGACAAGTTCAATCTCGTAATATGTCCTGAATCTATACGTCACCGCCGTGAAGCAAACCTTGAGCCTCGCCCCTCCCGGAGCCCTATGCTCCAGCGTGGGCGGCGCAGTCCCAGAAGCCAATGCTTCCAACGCCTGTGCCTCGCAAGAGTCGCTGAACGCATACCAAGGCTGCACAAATCCAGGCGGTGTCCTCGGCCGGTTCTCTGGAAGAGGCTCTAGCCCAACGACGAGATATGGATCCCTGTAAGACGACGCTGGTACGATGTGATTCGACGGCGGGGCCCGGTCATCCAACCTCGATGCGAGTTTCACCTGCAGATGCCCGACGACCCGTCTCTGGCGCAGGTTGCCAACGTCGAATGCTCGCAAACCCAGGTCTTCCTCTGCCGCTAGAACTTGAAGGAAGCAGTACCGATCCTCGTGGCCCATACTGCTCACCGCCCGATGTTCCCCGGCAAACGTAGCTTCAACATGTCCTGGGATCGCCACGGGACCCCGATTCGACCCTGCCATAAAGGTAAAGCCCACGGAGCTCTCGACGCGCACGCAGAACCCGGCTACAGGGTCCGATTGCCTGGGCGCCGACCGGACAAACAGCTGCGATATCTGCGGCTCTCCATGCACCCCCGACGGCTCGCCGATGGGGATAATCTCATCTGGACGCACCCTCGCATATTGCATTTCAAAGTCGGACAGTCGCTGGAGCGTAATCGTAAACGAGCTACCGAGCTCGTCCGACTCGTAGCCGCCGTAGGAGCAGTTCAGTGCCGCCACGTACAGCGTCTGCATTCGGTCCTCGTCCAGGGGCTGCACAATCAGCGTTGTCCGCAAGCCGTTGTTCGTGATTTCCGTAGGTCGACCCTGACGATACGCCTTGAAGCGCGGGATCGTGTATCGGCCTGACGTCCTGAAATAGGCCGGCGAGGTTTCCAGTAGCCCCCAGTAGGGCTTCACGTTCACCTCGTCGGGATCCGCCGTCCAGGCAAGGATGCTTTCGTCGTCCGACTGCCGGATGAACTCCTCTTGGAGCCTCATGAAAGCCTTCTCTTCCCCTTCGCCGTAGAGCAGCGGCATGTTCACATTGAAGAGGCCCATCAAGCAGTACTCCACGTCCTCGGGACGCGTGGTGAATCTCCCCGATGCCCAAGACATCTTGTTGCAAGCGGGCACGGTGCTGAGATCTGCGCCCAAGAGTACCTCCTGCGAGATTCGCGTGATTGAGTGCAGCTCATTCTGCAAGGGTCAGCTTGTCGCCGATGAACTCCCAGTCCTTGCTCAGAAAGTGCACGTCCTTTGGCGCGATGAGCTCCTGTAGCGTCCACCCCCGCCTGAACCACCTGCTCTCGTGGAGCTCGGACAGGCATCGCACGTCCGCCAGGTACACGATACATGTCGCCGAGCGCTGGTACCATTGGAACATGGAGTTGATGGCCTCGGAGAGCTCGGCGCTGCTGGACTTGTCGATGCAGCAGGTGTCGATCCAGATGTATTGGTAGCCCTGCTTCCGCGCCTGGTACGCGGTGCTCTCAATCTTGGCAAAGCCCCTCATCTGCTTGGCACTGCCATTCGGAGCCATGTGCTCAAAGGTTACCTCTTCGTCCTCCCATCTGTGCGATAGGACCGCGTAAGGAGGTATCTCGCCGAGGAAGATCTCCAGCTGGAGGCTAGTCGTGTTCAAAAGCCGCATGCTGCTTCCAGGCCCCGAGCGAGCACTGTAGCTCAATCCAGAACCTCAATCGAGGCAGATCACGTCGTCACCGGGAAGAATCGACCTTCTGTCGAAGAAAATGGCGAAATATATCACTTGGTCGCATTGATGCTGCAGAAAGAGAGACGATGTCGAGCTGGAGTTCTGGTGGGCTTTGCCCCTCTGTCACGGACGCTGTCAGCCGCCATCGACCGACCTCCGCTGCTGAATCCGGCCTCAAACGCCTCCAAGCCAGGCGGCCTAGAATCGGGGACAGGCAAAATCAATGAAGCCGTATCTTATTGTGAGCAATGCAAAGGCTCCGGTCATGATGGGTATTTCGTAAATATGGCGTATATACAAAAGATCCGAGTCCGGCACGCATCACACGCTGATGGTCCGGAACACGCTAACCTCCTCGCCCGTTGCCACGAGGCTGCCCGTGATCTGGGGGTGCCAGTGCAGCTCCTTGACGTCCTTTAGGTAGTGCACAAACAGTAGCTGCGGCGGGACATCCTTGACTCCCGCCGTGTCCTTGCTCTCTTCGTCGTCCAGCTCGACCGCCAGATCCCACAGCGTGACGGTGTTGTCGCCCGCCGCCACCGCCATGATGGAGTCGTCGGTGGGGTGCCACTCGACGCTGGTAATCTGTTCCTTGTGAAAGTCGAAGCTCGCGAGCGGCTGCGGCTTGTCGGCATTGGCCTTCCACTGCCGCAGGTCCCAAACACCCCAGGTGCCGTCGTCGGCGCCGGATGCGAGGAGGTGTGACGTCTGGCGGGACCATGACATGACGTTGACGTCGTAGTTGGACACCTTGACGGTGAGTGCGGCCTGGCGCGACTTGGAGCGCACGTCCCAGATGCGAATGGTGCCGTCGCTGGAAGCCGACGCAAACACCGACTGCTCGGACGGCGACCACTGAATCTCCTCGACACTGCCAGTGTGGCCCTGGAACGGCCGGTTGTCGGTGACCCAGCCGCCGCCGTCGGTCCGCGTCGTGACGTAGATGAGGCCGTCGTTGTCTCCAGTCAGCAGCTTGCCGCCGGGAACCGTGGGCGACCAGTCCACTGCGTAGCCTTCAGACTTGTGTGCCCTGATGGTGGAGAGGGGCTTGTTCTGCTGGGCCGTGATTACGCTGCCGGGGTTGTCAAACGACGCCAGGTGAGGTGTCACGTCGTGGATGAAGACGTCTGTGGACTCGGTCATGGTGGCGGTGAGAGTCGTGGGTGGTCTGCCAGGTTCGCTGCTCGGGATCTGGTGAGCGCGGATTCGGTTCGTCGTCGAGTTGAGGGGGATGGCCTTGCTCTCCAGGATGGGGTCGGAGTCTTCGTCATCGTCGTCTTCATCGTCCGACTCTTCCTCGTCGCCCTTTTGCATCCTGCTGAGGCCGCTGAGCTTGTTGACGAGCAGCTGGTTGTCCTGGGACTTGGTGTAGTCGGCCTGCGTGCCGGCAACGGTGTACATGGTGGCCGGGTAGGCTTTGCGATTGTCGCCGAGGGAGTCTCGGACAATGTCAAACGACAGACACGGCCAAGGGGTGCTGAGGTTGTGCAGCATCTCGTAGGTGGTCAGGTCAGGCGCCAGGGTCTGGCCCGGCTCGAGTTTGCTGCGGCCGACGATGAAGGTGCCCTGGTCGACGTCCATGGCTGTACGTTGATGTGATTAGCGATCGGGCCTCGTCCAATTGCTGCCGTCTACGCGCGAGAGACACGTCGCCAGCACTGCGCCGCAAGAGTGGCTTACCTTGTTTCTCCTCGGCCTCCCTCTCGGCATCTGGCCTGCCGTCGACGCCCGCCTCGAGGATCTCATCCTCGCTCTCAAACTCGTCTTCGAACTCGTCCTCAAACTCTCCCATGTCCTTGTCGTCAATGTCCATCTGCTCGGGGCGATCGCCGCCTTTGAGAGGACCGGCGCCATCCTCGGCGTCGGCGGTTCGCTTCGACATGTCGAGGGCTTGCAAGGTTTTGCACCGGCACTGATCGGCTCGTGGAAAGAAGCGACAGCAGGGCAAGTCTGCAATCAAGTCTGGACGGCTCTCTTGTTGTCGACCGAATCCAGGTGGACGAGAAGTTGGTGAATTGGCGAGTAACAATTTTCGACCCCTCCATCAAAAAAATTCGCAGGGACCACAAAGGCCGGACCCCGCCTGACGGGAGGAACGACGGCGCCAACGGAGAGCTTGCGCTAATTGGCCGTCTCTCTGTTGCCCGCCGCCCTGTCCAGGTCCAGTGTCGAGCAGGACAGCCGACGCAACGCCACTCGGGAGTTGGTGAGCTTCGTCTGCCAGCCTGGTGATGGCAACAGTGCAGCTCTGCCGCGTCGGAACGTCGAGATGTTGACAATTTGTCCGCTTCTTGCACGAGAATGCTGTTGGGTCCCCCTCTCAGCGGGGATGCCATCGGGAGTTGGATGGCTGATGATGCGGTGCAGCTTACCTTGCCGTCTTTCTAGAAGGAAACGGGTCCGGCGCAACCACTTCGTCGCCGACGGCCCGATCACACGTCTGCAATGCATCCCCCGAGAGGTCCTGGAAGCTTCCGGCTCGAAACTGCATGGCCACCTTGCCTGGGGAGCTAATGAAATCACGTCACCGCACCCATGGCAAAATGCCCTCCAGCTGGCTTTTGTCAGCGGCGCCACTCACCAAAGGCACCCAAGGTACTAATTAGGTACCTTATTAGTGATTCCAGTGCCGTCCACTGCCCCCCTCCCCACTACGACCTGCTGGAATCAGACCCGACCCCGTCGACGGGAGCCACCTCACGGATCTGTCGTCCGCCAGCTCGCCACATTCCGAGGGCGCATGGCTCAGGTCCATTTGTCACCCTCCCTGTGTTGCAAATCAAATCATACCCCTCTCGGAGCGGCTTATAAGGAGGGCGAGTGTCCCGCTCTGGCGTTGCAATGAACTTGAAGCTGAACCCTGAACCGTCTTCATCCGCTCATCGTCGTCATCTAAGCAAACCACCTGAACAAGACGACGCTCCGGCTCCTCGTCTGCATCTCCCAAGCTCTCGTCCAAAGCCCCAACCCGTCTGTGCGTCTCGGACCAAGCGCGAGCACGTCCACCGTCTCCAGGGCCCAAAACAGCGCACCCACAGGCCGGCCCCTCTATATTATAACCTAAGCCACGACTGCCGTCCCCCACTTGGAACCGCCTCTGTCTTCACATCACCAAAAAGTCCGCCGCCCCCGCCTCGTCCCTCGACCGACCTCAAGCAACCCGCGACCCAGCCCGACATCACTCCCCCTACCGCCGCCCGCAGCAACAGCTCGCAACCCGTCACCATGTCCGTCATCGACATTTACTCCAAGGCGCAGTTCGACGCCCTCAAAAAGGACCACGCCTACGTCGCCCTCCAGGCCCACGCTCCCTGGTGTGGCCCCTGCAAGGCCATCTCGCCCTTGTTCACCAAGCACGCCACGAAGCACGCCGTACCCGACAAGTACGCCTTTGCGCGCTTCGACACCGACGACGTCCCCGACCTCGCCTCTGAACTCAAGGTCCGCAGCATCCCTGCCTTTTTCTTCTTCGAGAACGGCGAGCAGACCTCCTGTCTCGCCGGCGCCAACCCGCCCGCCCTCGAGAAGGAGGTCCAGACGCTTTCCAGAAACGCCGAGGCCAATGCCGATGCTGTGAGTAGCTGAATGCCTCTCTCTGTCTCCTCCCGCGGCTGCTCAATGCAATTGCGCGACAGTTTTCCACCACCGAGAAGTTTTAAGCGACTGGGACGAACCTTGGCGTCGAGCGGCGCAGAGCCCACAAAGTGAATGCGAGCACGAGATCGAGTCGAGGCAAGGCCAGGCGAATCGGTTCGTAGACAGCTCTTGAAGCGGGCATGACGGCGTTGGGGCGCACGAGACGATTCCCCAGTCTCGACTGTTGGGCTTCGGACAGGTAACACAGGTTGGGTCTGGCCGGCAGCAGCAATACTTCATGAGGGCTGGTCAGAGATGGACGCGAGAGTACAATTATCGTCTTGATGCACCAAATACACTATACAATATTATTATGAGTCGCTTCTTGCTTGTGAGGGTATATGTCAGCCGGTGTCGCAATGTAGGAGTCTCCCATCCGCCATCTCTCCCCTGCCGCGCCGCTCTATGCAATGTCCAGACTCCCCTTTCCCCCTTGTCATTTCCAAGAGTAGTGATCGAGGTGCATTACATCCTCCCATCCGCCATCCTTGTGTCGACAGATACCCAACCTTTGGTGCTGCCAATACAGTCCTCGGTCCGATGACAGGATCCTCATCGTCCTATTCCGTCCCGCACTTGTCGCAGGTGCGTGTCATGTTGTCCTTTCAAGTCACCTTGCCCTGGATGCCGCCGTCGCGCGGGCCGACTTCGCTTCATCACTGTCGTCTGTCGTGTCGGGGCTGAGGACCGTTTCAGGACCTTTCCGCATCTTGGCCGGTGATCGCGCCGCTGCCCTATCCAGCCTTTCTTCAATGCTCCCTGCCGCGGACTCGGACTCGCTGAACTTGGGTCTTGTCGTCGTGGAGGGACCCACCGATCGTCGTCGGCTGCCCTCGTCGCTCAGGGCAAGCTTGTGGAGCTCGTTGATGCCCAGGCTCCGGCGCGCAGTTGCTCTGGCACCCGGTGCGAGGCTGTCGCTCTCAGCCCGAATGTGCGCGGCTGTGCCAGCCGGGTTCGCCATCGCCCCAGAAGGGTTTGCGCTTGTCGAGTACCGCAAGCCTGTGAGGCCCGGGAGTCCGCCCTTCCAACGGCTGAGGTTCCAAAAGCTCCCATCTTCCTTGTCTTCGAGGTTCTCCGAAGACGAAGCGCTGATCAGACTGAAACTCGGCGTGGGCGGCACCCCCGGGTCCTTGTCCTTGTCCTTGTCCTTGGGAAGCCTCAGAGACGCCCTGCTCGCGTGAACGCTGCCCGTCGGGCTTGCTGGGTTGTTTCCGCGGAGGATAGGGCTCGAGGCGTATGGTTGTCTCCGGGCTTCCGATGCAAGGTTCGCTGCCGATGTGTTGAGCGGGAATCGGGTTGCCCTCATCGGAGACATGGATCGCTCGCTCCTCGCTGCGCTCATGGCGCCTTCTCGACTTTCAATGTCTTGCCGCCAACTCATGATTCTGTCCGAGGGTGGCTGGATCTGCGCGGGGGCTGGCCCCAGATTCAACGACCCGCGCCGGGAATGCACCCGGCTCCCACCGCTCGTCTTGGTCATGATGCTGGCACTCCGTCCGACGCCCGCCAGCTTGCCTGAAAACTTGGAGCCCGTCTCCCGCGTATTTTGCTGTCGCTTGGTGAACGCGCAGTCCTGCCGAAAGACCTTGATGGTGCCAGTCCGGTCGGTCGTGATGATGATGTTGCCGTCCACATGCTTGGACCGCTCGAGATAGGCGGGACTCTGCTCCAACTTCTTCACGAGCGATGTCGCCTCGGCTTGCCCCGCGTCCGACAAGCGCGTCTGGCTCGCCGTCTTCTCGTCAAGACTCAGCAATGTAACGGGCGGCGGGTTGCACAAGTCGTACAAGGGGTCCCCGGATGCGCTGAGCAGCTGCCTGCTCTTGACGGGCGCCATCAGCGCCGTGGTGACGACTTCCGGGTGGGCGTCAAAGGCTTCGTACGGCTGCTTGTCCTTCATCTCAGCCTCTGCGTGGCTCGCGCTCCATATGTAGGCCCGCCGGTCCTCGCTCCCCGAGATGACGTAGTTGCCATCATCGCTGAAGCGCGCGTGGATCTGGCTCGACTGGTTATGCAAGCCCTTGAATTTCACCTCCAGCTGCCGCGTCTTCAGACTATATATCCGTACTCGCGAGTCGTTGGAGCTGATGAGCACCTTGGCGTCTCCGTTGCCCTCGCTCGAGGGAATCGCCGCGGTCCTGATGCCGGTGATCTTGCTGCCCTTGGCATTCTTCCCTCTGGATGATCGCACGTGGATCTGAAACTGAAACTTGAGGCCTTCGGTCTCGTAGAACATGCAGAGACCGCTCAGAAGACCGCATATCGCCGTCTTTCCGTCGGGAGAAAAGGCGACTGCCGTGATGAACTCGCTCGTCAGTGCCGAGAATGCGACGGCCTTGTCCGGAATGCTCCACAGCCTCAGCTGGGCGTCTAGGGATCCCGCCAGGAAGAATCGATCGTCGGTCGGGTGAAACGCAATGGACGTGACGAGGTCGTTGTGCTTGAAGGAGCAGATGCACTCGTTCTGACTCAAATGCCAGAGCTTGACCGTCTTGTCCATCGACGACGAGAGCAGAAAGTTGTTCTTGCTCCAACTCAGCGCCAGCACCTCTCCAGTGTGTCCCTCAAACTCTCGGGTGGGTTTGCTGCGGAAGACGGGGGCGCTCAGCCTCTCGCCGCTGCTGTCCTTTGGACTCTCTTCCTCCTCGTGCGCCTGACGCTCTTCGGGTGTCGAAATCACGGAGAAGACCCTCACGGTCTGGTCCTTGCCAGCGACGGCCAGGTAATGCCCATCGACGCTGAATTCGGCCGCCCAGATGGCGTCGCCGGCTTTCAAGAGCTTGTTCCCCACGGCTGTCGCGGGAGCACGGCGATGCGACTCGTCTTCGGCAGGCGGCCTTGTCCCCAGCAGCTCCTGAGCGAGAAACAACCTGTTAAAGTACCTGCCCTTTTTGTTGTGAGGTTTGACACGGATGTAGCGTGGAGGTTCCTTGTACAGAGGGATGAAGCCGCCTCCAGCCCCAACAATGGACGTCATGGCTTGCGCATTGGTTCCGTCGGTGCGAAGCTCCCCCAGATCAGAGTCGGAGTCGAGCATGTCATCGTCCTTTTTCCGCGCGCCGCGCATACCCAGGCGTTGAAGAAACGAAGACCCTTTCCTAAGGGGCAATACCCAGTCAGTGAAGAGCACCATGGCTTGTCCGAGTATCGGCGGGCGCACCTCCGGTCCCTGGTCACGTCCATTGGGCCATTGGTGGACTTGTTTGGAAGATCGTGCAGGGCGTCCGGTGTAGGGCTCTCTGGTCGAGTCGGGTTCCGTAGACGCTGGGCGATGGAGGGTTCGGTGTTGCTGTTTGTTCGTAGGTAGATTTGCTATAGTTTGGCGTCGCCGTCAGTCTCTCGTGCTCACAGGCTCTTGAGGAGCGGGAACTGGTATCGCGAACCGTGCTCAGCGGATCCAGACCTACGCCGGCTGGGGGCGTAGCAGACAGAGTCCTGGAGAGGCCTTGCTTCGGTCCCGTCTCTTTAGCATTCTGACTCGCCGTGCCTCGCGATAGTAGCGTTGCGGACCGACGATTCGGAGGTTGCGGTAGGCCGCCTGTTCTCGAGCAGTCAGCATAAGAGCAGAGCAGAGTATACCAGGCATAAGCAGGGGTGTACATGTCACGAGGGGTTCATCGGGTGCACCAAGAGTCCGGGCCCGATATAGGGCACGGGAGACTGGGGGAGGGCTGCATACCTGGAGCATCGGATGGACCGGAATGGTCAGAGGCCGGCAAGGGGATGCCTTCACCGTCTCTGTCTCTGCTCGAGGCGAGTCCGCCGTCGCCCGAATCCGCAAACGAGGAACGTTGCGCCGACATATTCCATGCTGCGGGGTTGCGACGAGGCCCGAAGCTTCTGATTCCCGTAGGCGTGGAGGAGCTCGCCCTCGACGTGGCAGAGCTGCGGTGAGACGTCACCGGGCAGCAGTACCTAGTCGGATCGGCGGAGTGCGAGGTGCGCGACTGTGTGGTATCGTCGGTAGTAAGCGTCGGGCTACGGCTCTTTGGCGTCTGTGTCGCGCAGGTGGTGACTTCGAGTCGGGGTGAGGAGGAGGAGGAGCCGCTGCAGGCGATGGCAGCAGAGGAAAGCGACGGGAATCTGACACGCACGTTTGCTGACGCTCGGGCTGTGCGACGCGCAAGACGCAACCCTGTTATGCTACCCTCGAGTGGTCGAGGTGCGTACGATTGGCGGCGCCGGTCAGAGGACGTCGAGCTGACACCAATTGACGGGTTCGCGTGAGTGGCGTATACTGTGATATCATGCGTCCAGATGCCGCGCGACGCCAACCCGGAATGCCGACAACAGCCCTATCAGCACGGATACGGAAGAGACAGCGAATGGGCGGCTCAAG